>CABFOU010339631.1:0-10764 GCA_900660325.1 Opsanus beta | reverse complement strand
ATGCTTGTCACACCACATGCTGACTGGTTTTCTGCCCCTCCCCCCCCAGACTCTCCAAATAAAGCAAAACTGCACACTTCAGAGTGGCCTTTTATTGTGGCCAGCCTAAGGCACACCTGTGCAATAATCATGCTGTCTAATCAGCATCTTGATATGCCACACCTGTGCGGGGGGAGGGATTATATCAGCAGAGATGTGCTCAATAACACACATTGAGACAGATTTGTGAACAATATTTGAGAAATTTGAGTCTTTTGTGTATATGAAAAATGTTTTAGATCTTTGAGTTCAGCTCATGAAAAATGGGAGTAAAAACAAAAGTGTTTTTATATTTTTGTTCAGTTGAAATCATTTTCATAAATAATTTTTAAATGACTTGATATGGAAAAAATTAGACATGCTGACTGACTTCATTCACACAGTTTGATAAAATGTAATCCATGCAGTATAGGGAAATTGAGCTTGAAGGTGTTTAACCGAGGTATATGTAAACTTACGTCTGCTGTTACAGCTGTAACTTGATCTTTGGAGAAATGTTACTTTTGCCATATGTATCGATTAAGAGCAAATTGTTTAGGTATTATGATACAGATTGTTGACCTGATTGAAGCCACATGACACGATGTTAAAGTCTTAAAGTATTTAACAGTGTGCTATTTGGAAACACGTGCACTTCATGGTGATTCTCTGAAAAGACAGTGAACAGAGCACACTGGAAATAGGAAGGAAAAAATTGAGTCAGGCTGTGCTTTGGATGGATAATCATCAAGGACACTGCCTACATGAAAAATAGTAATACAGAAGCAACCCCACACTGATTGACCTTATACTCCTATCCACACACTACGTTCAAGATACAATGTACTTGTATGGGCCCTTAGTTCAGGTCATTGGTCATTTTAACAGATTTTGGTGTGCATATCAGGCTCACTACTTGCATGCAGTAGGCATCTAGATGTGTGCTGATTCCTGCGGGGATAGTGGGCGATATGTTTGCCTGAGTCCAAACTGGTGAATAGGTGCAATTTCTGATTGTTGGTTTGTTACTTTATTGTAGTTGTGCTGGGATATTTGCATAGTCAGGTAAAATCAGATGCATGAGAAAAGTGTAAAGGCAGATTAATGTGGCCTCACACGTCATGATATTGTTTTCCATCAGTGCAGCATTTTAGTCAGTCGAGTTTGAGATTTTAAAACTGGACTTAAGACTTTGCTGTTGTGTGATTACGTACAATCATTGATAGGGGGTTATTTGTATCTTAATGTTTCAACCTGTTTTTAAATGACTGCTTTAAATGTTTGGTGCTTTATAATATTTTTTATTGTATGATTTTGAAGCACTTTGTATGTATGGTGTGAAAGTGCTATAAATAGTTATTATTGCTGTATTACTGTGTTATGGCAGTATTGTACATAAACACATGTATTATCATAGCATTTAGTAGCTGTAATAGAATTCTGCATTTTGGTCAGTTGTGGTTGTATTGCTGAATATCGAGCTTGGTCAAAATTCCTGTGATGTGATCTGTGTCGTACTTCATCATTATGGTGCATCGCAAGGTTTCTTATATCCACCTTATTCCTGGGGGCGCTGCTGTAGAAACGATTATGGGTGCAACTTCCTGTTAGACACCGGAAGTAGCAGTAAGCCATTGTTTGCTAACATTTTTCCATTTCCCTTACCGGTTTATTTGAAAGTTTGTTTTCTTTTCTAAACGATGATCAGCTCCCGTAGCATTTAAAAACGTCCTTGCGCAGCTCAGGAACATGTTGCGCTGTTCGCGGTTGTACTAACAACCAGATGAAGTTGAATCTGTGGCTACAACAGCAATGTTTTGAACATGCACCCTGGACTAAGAGAGAATGTTGTTGTGAGAATCGGTACAGTTTCCACCGCCTACCGAGGGATGAGGAACCCAGAAGGATGTGGCTGAAAAAACTCAACTTGAAAAGACCACCTAAAACGTTATAAGTGTGCTCTTTTCACTTTGTTGACAAAAAACCCACGGAGGAACACCCTACTTTGTGGTTGGGATATGACCACCGGAGAAGAGACGCCGGGTGCTAAAGAGGATGACGGCAGTGCCACGAGAATAACAGGTATGATTTCATGTGTATGAAGAACACTGTAGTACTCGTCATTAGCAACAACAACTTTTCTGAACAGTTAAAATGTAACGTGCGTTTAGACTGCTGGTCAGTATGAACCTAAAAATGTCATAATTTCAGTACAGACATAACAAAATGTTCAACAATGCAGTAATTTAATCTTAATCTGAATTTAATATTGTAGCTGTTATTATGTACCAGGTTTTCTCTTGGTTTCTGGAGCACATAGGTGATGTGGTTACCAGTGGGAAGTAGTGGGGTTGATGGAAGGCTAATGGTGTGGGGTGGGTGTAATAAAAGTGTTGTAATGAAAACCCTAATGCATCACTTCTTGATAATCATGTGCTGTATTGCTACCCTCAGATGAACAAGACGAGACGGATCAGTGTGAGGAGCTGTGCGCAGTAGCGAAGTCATCCTGTGATGCCCAAACACAGTGGTTAGACCCAGGGATGGAGGATCACACCTGTTCAAAAGGGCCCACCATCACGTGTGAAATGCATACACCACCACCAGAACTGCCACACCCTGTAGCTGACGGCATATTAGAGAGTGATGCAGACTCCCTTCTGTATACAGGGATTCCACTCAAAGAATTTCGAACACTTGTATCCCGCCTACAGCCATTTGCCCCAGCTTCACCATCAGTGCCAGTTGTGGACCAAATTCTGATGACTTTGATGAAACTAAGACAAAACTTTGTCATGGCTGATTTAGCACACCGATTTAAAGTATCACAAGGTCAGGTCAGCAAGAGAGTGGGAATGTGGATAGACGTTATGTGTGAACACATGAAGGATCTCGTGTGGTTGCCTCGTGAAACAATCAAAGCAACATTCCCAAAAGCTTTTGAAGAGCATTTTGCTAACACAACTTGCGTAATTGACTGCACAGAGACAGTTTTACAAAAAGCAAAAAGAAGCGAGTCATACAGTCACTGTTATGCAAATAACACAGTTAAGTATTTCGTAGTCGTTTCTCCTTCTGGAATAATCATGTTTATTTCTGATGCTTATGGTGGAAAATGCAGTGCCAGGTACAGAACACAGAACTCAGATATTATAGACTACTTATGTGCTGGTGATAGTTGACCGTGTGTTCACGGTGAGGGACTTGCTGGAGGAGCGTAGGGTGAACCTCATCATTCCAGCATTCACACGCAAAAGGTGCCAGCTGACCAAGGAGGGGGGGGGTCACACGTACACGCCGCATTGCTCATGCTTGCATTCACGTTGAACGGGCAATAAGGCATCTAAAGGTCTACAACATTCTCTCACAAATGGTGCCAATCAACTTGGTGCCCTAAATTGATAAGATTCTCAAAATCTGTGCAGGTTTAGTGAATTTAAGAGCTGAGCTTTTTTCAAGTGAACAGTGAGAACATTTAATGTTGCACTTATACACACAGACACACATATATGTAAATATGTACATATTGCATACATACACACATAAATAAATATTTCATTCACTGAACGTTCATAAAACTGAGGTACAACTCTACTTTTAACATAACTGAACAGGTAAAGTGTTCTATCTTTTCAGAGCTGCATTTGTTGTTAGACTACTTACATAGTAATCAAAAACTTACTTTTTATGCAAAGAGTTCAAGTAATGTGACTCCAGCTTGTGAATATTTTTGGATTTCTTGTATGCTCTAATATGTATGGATGGGATCTTTTATGTTTTTTTTATTATTATTTGGAACATATTTTGAAAATGTATTGAAAACACTGCTTTCCTTGTAACAATAAAAAAAATATATATATATACTGAAAATGTCTTATTTCCATCCTTCGTTATTTTCCTTCATACAGTGCTCTTTTGTTGTCTGTAACACACATTACACCTGTTAAGTGATTACTGTATTTTCAAGAGGTTCAGATATTTGGGGCGGAGCAGAATAATCTTTGTATCAAATTCATTCACTAATGTTGGAAGCATATGTGAAAAGTAGAAATTCTGGAGGTGTTTCATGTGTATGTCTGTAAAGACTTTGTCAAATGAAATGTCCACCTCCAGGTGCTCAGTTGGTGTCCAGAGCCGCAGACACATAACTGTCAGCTGGACCTGGAAAGATGTAAAATAAAATGCAAAAATATGGCGTAGAGTTTATTTTAATCAAAGCTCACATGTATTCTGTCGCATTAGTTCATAGATTATAATGAACAAAACTTACCCACCTGGAGATCTGCCTTGACCTGCAGTGCCTGAACACTCTGTTGTTTGTATTTCACCTGCTGCTGAAACTAAAACCCAGGCTCAGTGATGAGGGACTTTAAGGATTTTGCTGGGCTCTACGTCTGCATTAAGGTAAATCAGTTGTGTCCCAAGACCTCTTTTAGCAGAACGGGACCAACCTTATTGTAGTGCAGGTACTGATGGGCCTCAGAGCGTTTAAGATTGTTCAGTGCCTCCCTGTCTGAAGCGAGAGTTAAGAAGGCAGCTAAAAATGCAACTGTATGTCATCTTACGCCACTTCTTCATGTCATCCTCCCACCTCTCTATATTTGTAGGCAACGGGATTGTAATGTTGTCTTGTTAGAGCTCTGACAGCTGGTGTTCCCACATGGTTTACGTCTCTAAACCTCGTAGAAAGTAGATTAGCACGAACAGTTACCATGTAAACAAACGGCAGTTCCGGTTCATACCGGAAGTCTCGCCCATAATTCACGCAAGGCCTCATGGGGGCTAGGAATAAGGTGGATAAAGACATGCGTACATGTTGCACATTTCTACTTGATGACACAGACCCACACTACATGTATATGTGACGCACTTGTCTGCTGCCAAGTACAGCAGTGTTATAGATAGACCCTCTGGAAGGTCTGGTATCTGGGTATATCCTACCAGCGCATACATGTGGGTGTCCACGGCACCCCGAATTGGTTTCCACATCACCTTTGGATGCGTCTACATTTTCTTCTGTTGCTCCAGTGCATACTTCCCTTGCAGTAAGGAGTGGACTTTGGTAAGGACAAACCTAATGTGTAAACGGTTCTTCTGCGACACGCTGCCACATTACAATACAGTCATATTGCATCATGTCAACTTGATATGTATGTCTAGCTTTACACTTACTGGAACCTCTGGCTTTCACACACTATAGATTGTGATGGTTCAGTGTCCATAATGTTTAATGCAGCTGTGTTTGTGCTAATGACTACTGGCAATGTAAGTGCTAAATTAAGGAAATGTAAAAGTTAAGGTCCTGCATGTGGAAAAACTCATAGGCAGTGATTGTAGAATTGCCACCTGTGTTTCTTCACTGATGTTGGTCTTGGCTTTTATGCCCTTGATCTTGGCTTTTCTACCTTCATTTGCAGTGGTGCTAACTTAACATTTAGATTGGAATCATTGGGACTTTCTGGTATGGATAAACTTGTTTTGCACTTTGATTCAACATTACTGTTTGTTTTCTGTGGTTCCTATTTGACTTGGTAAATGAAGGAGAAAGAATATTTGAAAACCTTTTGGCAGCATGCGTCCTGTAGGGTGTAGGATGAATAAGAGGTGAAAGAAGAGACGGGGAAAAGATGAAAAAGAAGGTGAGGAGGCGATGGAAAAAAGACACTGAGAACTGAAGTGGAAAGATCCAACTTTTCAGATCACACCAGTTACAGGGCCATTTAGGAGCCAGTTTCTGCAGAAATCATTAGCAGCGATTCCCTAACCTCTCTCCCTCTCTCTTAGCTGTCTGTTGCTTTCCTGCTGTACTCCCTCTTCTTTCCATTTCATTTTGTGATCCCAGTGGGCTTACAACTACTGAGGTACTTCCTGCTGTAGGATCCCCTTCAGTGTGCGACAGCTTGCTCACACAACGCCCTTTGTGACATGAGCCAAAATTAAAGGATTTGAGTGCTCCAAAGGGAACACAGGAGAATGTTTTTGTTGTTTTTTTTTAAGTCTGCATAACTCCAGTTTTGTTTTTTTGTTTTTTGTTTTGTTTTTTTGTTCCCCCTGTGTATATCTTTAACAAAATCATATAATTTTATACACCTAAGAATGCTTCAGGTCTGGGCACATGCACTGGTGCCATACGTCACCGCATCCACCACACTACGGATCCAGTTTTGCCTGGATGGCAACCACTCAGGCAAAACTGTCCCATCCTCACTTTTTCATAGTAGCCATCTATCTTCTGCAGCCTAGTGAAAGTGACCAGGTTTTTTCCAAATGGCCAAAGTGTCATAGGTGAAGTTCCTTCATGATGAAAGGGCAGAAGTGGAAAACCCCAGCTTGAGGAAGTAAAAGTCCTACCATTTATTGCTTCTCACTGCACCGAAAACAGGAGATTTCATTGAATAGCTCATCTACCTGCCTGAAGAGTTGAACTAATTACAATCAGCCGGTTTAGTGGGTGGATGGAACAAATATGTGGTAGGACTTTTACTCACTGAAGCTGGGTTTTTCCACCTCTGAAAGTGGTACTACTCATCTGAGGCTCTCTAAGTAACTGTTTGTTTGACACAGTCATTCCAGAGAGACCAAAGGATCCTCAGAGGAGACCTAGTACCAAAGACAACTGGCAAGCAGTCAAAGTCAAAGCCACACAGCCATATACAGTAAGACAAAAAGCACCAGGACCCTGAAGAATATGGACCTTCATTCTCCTGCAAAGATTTTAGCATCACCAAATACCTCTGTCCAATGACCTCATGATTCCATAAGCTCTTTTCAGCCATCTCTTGATCTCAAAGGCTGAGGACCCAGAGACATGAACGTCACTACAGAGGTCAGTGAATCTCTCTAATACTTCTACACCTTCATTGCATACAAATGCATTTCTGATGGCCAAGGCAAGGAAGTTGTTGATGTCTTAGATGGATCTTAATCTTGATCCAGGACAATTGCATACCCAGACACTCTGACTCCTCACTCAGCTGCTGGTTTTCACAGCAGTACCCAACACAGTTATTGCACACATTGAACATAGTAGGAGCCAGAACACATCCCTGATGAATGCCAGGATTCACTGAGGGAAATAAAGTGGATCATTCAGTGTCCAGAGTCAAACCTGAGGCAGCTCATGTCGTGGATACCTGGAATGTCCTTTCTTTCAGTAAGGATGACCCATCTTCCGTTGCTGTTGAAGAAGATTGGAAAGCTTTGCATTGGAGTGGCTGTGCTGTCTGAGGTTTGGAGACCAGGGAGTGGTCAGATTTCAGTGGGTGGGTACACCTACTTTTGTTCTGGTTGCCCCAACGGTTGACGTACTGAGGGAGCTTCAGGTACTGTGGTGGATCGGCTCCTTCTGATGGTGTTGGATGTCACCCCTGTCGATGAGCGTGTTGTGAGGATCACATTTAAGAATTCTCTGGGTGTTTTTCCTGTTGTCTGTCTGTACCCTGACTGTAGTGAGTGATATCTAAAAAGCTTTAAATTCATTAATTCATTCATCTTCTGCCAATTCTGCACATTGTAGTGGCAGCGATTTAAAGATTTTTATTTTTTTTTCAATCTTTAAAGGTTTCAAAATCTTTTAAAAATTATGTTATGTTGTGATTTGGCGCTGTATAAATAAATGGAACTGCATTTTTGGAGTTTGGCTCTGTCCCTTTGTAGTGTGTGCTGTCTTGTGGGATGAATTGTATCTGGGGGAAAAATCTTCCCCTGCTCAGAGATTTAACATCAAAGAACTTAAAACATGAACATACTTTCACTTTTAATGCCATTATGCACTTGTAGAATTAGAGGACTTTATTCTGAACAAGATTAGAACAGAAAAGATATTTTGTATTAATTTTCTACATCTGACATCTCAGCCAGTGACTTCAGTGATTGCTCCAAACATGTTCTACGTCTTGTGATCTTTGGCTCAACCAGTGATTGATGCTGCAGATGTTGGACCTTGTCCTACTGAAATTCATTCTGCATAGCCAATAAATGCATCAAGATGATGAGAAGGAAAGAAATGAGAGCCCAGACCACAGAGGTATTCATATTACTTTGTCTTGTAGAATGCAGCATTCCCTCTGTTAGAATGGCAGCAAGTATAAATGGATATTTTCAACATAGCAATGACTGATGCATGTTGGCATTGACGGGGACTGGTGGCCTCACTGTGCTGCCTCAGCATCAACTTGAAAAAGATAGCATATTTGTGCAGGCCACAGGGTTGAAGAGAAAAAAACTTACGTGGTCTGGTTCTTTACTTCATGAGGTTGAAATTTGGATTTCTGTTTGAATTCTCACTTTTTTTGGTGGGGGGGGGAGCAGGTCTTGACCTCTGTTCTTTTGACAACATAATCTAATTTGTTTTGGTTTTCTTTTCTTTTTGCTCAGGGTCACCACAGCAGATCTGGTATAGATTTGCATATTGATTTGGCACGCACCACATGCCCTTTCTAACACAACTCCAGTTCCACAGGGAGAGTGCTGAATGGGTGGCCTCGAACCAAAAAATCCTACTAAGGACTTTCACCACCATGCTACTCGGAGAACATGTCACCTGGCCAGTAGAGAAGCAGGCCGAGTTTATTTTACATAAGGCGTTGTCGGCCTGACCTGTCAGCCTCTTGAGCAGAGGAACTAAATGACAATAGTGTTTCCCAATCCTGGTTGTTGGGACCCAAAGTCTTGTGTTGCCTGAGATGAGAGTTCAGATAGATTGCATAATATGCAGTGGACAGGTCATTATATGTGTGGATTTACTTAGAGTGAAAGGAACTACACATTATTTCATTTTGTGCTCTATCTGAACTCTCATCTCAGGCAAGATTTTCTTTCCCCCATCTAGCATTTTTGTGTAGGTGTGGTGAGCAGCCCACATGTGCAGTCTTTTGGGCAGTGGAATTTGAAACTAAATCAAAATATACAGATTCTTTCATCAAGGGCTGCTACAGTGAAGAGGAAAGAGGCAGAGACAGAGGGATTATCATTAGTCTGTTTCTTTGCAGGAAGATAAGTGAAATCACATGTTGGCAGTACTTCAGGGGAAATACTGAGCTCAAAAATACAGAAATTGGATAAATTTAAGCATGATCTATAATATGAGGAGAAATAAGAGATGGATGACACCTTATGATAAAATTTTATTTAAAGAAAAAACATTTAACATTTGAGTTGTTTTGAACTTTAAACTTTATTAAGATAATCCAGACTAATTATCACTGCCATGGCTTGATAACTCATTATTCTGTCTGTGCTCCACAGTAAAAGCCTTTTAACGTCAGACCAGCAACACCTGGACTCGAATGCAATAATGAGCTTTATTGTGAAAGAATATTGCCAGTGCTCAGGCTAATGGGAGCCTAATTACAATAAGATGGTGTTAAAGTGAAGACTTAAACATTAATATGTGTTGTCAGGACGTTCTTTAGAAGCATCACTCATCCAAAATGCATTCTACCACTGGCTGTTGATGTTGTCCATTCAGTGTTTATGTAGACAGCAGCAGTAGGACACACCACAGAACTACAGGCTGAATGAAAATTAATGAAATATGCAACTAAAATGTTAGCTAATTTAAATTCTGAACATAAAACGTGTGTACAGATCCCCCCACCCCATGTGGAAACTGCAGAGAAAAGTGTCTGTGATGCATTCATGCCATCATTTATCCAAAGTGGATTCTGTAAAAATGGGACCATCTCAAAGAGCTTATCAGATGCTGATTTCTTAACCCGAACCCCTAACTCTGTCGGTATTAACCCTTAATTCTAAACCCTACAACTAACCTGGATAAGTAAGAAATGCCTTTGTTGGCAGTGAGTGGAGGAAAAAAAATAAAAATAACTGTCCAACAAATCTTTAAAGATTTTCATCTTGTAAATATACTGAATCCATTTTGGACAGTTGTTTTTCTTCTGTTTTCATCTCTCAAACATAATTAAAATACAGCTGAATGTGTTATGTTTTGTCCCATTTTCATAGCAACACACGAGTGCATCACAGACCAGGGGATGTATGATCTTCCCGTCACACTTTCTACAAAAAATACTAAAAATTCATGATTTGGGGGCGGTGGGGGGGCTTTAACAGAATTTTAACTATGATGGATTACCTCTTTCAGGACTGTTTAAACTAAGTATCAGCAGTAATGACTGTCTGAGAGGTTTAGTAGTTTAATATTAAGTTTATTATAAGAGGTGTCAAGATTGAAATTTGTATTTTCAAGCATGAATATTGTTTGATGCTATAGAGTTTATTTGGTGCTCTGGGCACCTGTGCAGTTTGAGTATGGATATGCTTTGCTTAATTACATCTCAGTAGGTGTTATTCTGTGATAACACAATATTTTTTTTTACTTTTTCTCTGCCAGCACAGGAACTGTTGTATTATTGTCCTTGGTGTTTTTGAAGTGGGGTCTGTCATTCACTGCAGTCTGTCTGGACTGTGGTCTTCAGCTGCCATCATATACAGTCTTGTATCTGCTGACTTCTACACTGCAACATCATAACCCTGCAGCCTGTGTTCTAGCCACAGTGGGCGGCACCGCTCGGCACTGCACCCTTCCGCCCGGCACTCGGGTTAAAATTGGCTGTGCCGCCCGGCACAAATTTTCAGAAAAATGTTGCTGAAAATGTACCAATTTGATCGTATTTCAAGCTCCGTTTCACATCGGGCCAACGGAGAGTTGCGTACTGCGGCGTACAAGTGAAGCTTCAAAACCACAGAAGAAGAAGACGTGGGCCTAAACAACAGAAGAAGAAT
>CABFOU010339620.1:0-11300 GCA_900660325.1 Opsanus beta | reverse complement strand
CTGATGAGAAAAGATTGAACTCTTTGGCATGAGTGCCAGGCATCATGTTTGCATGATGCTGCCAATCCTGTCTCGGAGGTCTACAGACAATTACTGTGACTTCATGCTTGGTTTGTGCTCTGACATGCACTGTCAACTGTGGGACCTTACCTGTCGACAGTTGATTGGGCATAATTTGGAAAGGCACACGCCTTTCCAAATTATGCCCAATCAACTGAATTTACCCCAGGTGGACTCCAATTAAGCTTTAGAAACATCTTAAGGATGATCAGTGGAAATAGGATGCACCTGAGCTTAGTTTTGAGCGTCATGGCAAAGGGTGTGAATACTTATCATTTCTTCATTTTTTATTTTTAATAAATTTGCAAAAATCTCACAAAAATTTTTTTTTTCATATTGTCATTATGGGGTATTGTGTGTAGAATTTTGAGGAAAAAAAATGAATTTCATCCATTTTGGAATAAGGCTGTAACATAAAATGTGGGAAAAGTGTAGCACTGTAAATACTGTCTGGATGCACTGTAAATATATAAACTCCAAATTGTGATCAGTTTTCCATAATAAACCTAATACATTAGTCCAGCACAAACTGGCTGGCCAACTTGCACTGAGCATGTATTCCTTACCCTTCTTTGATGTTGGATCAATTTGCTTTTTATAGTTTCAGCCTGATATCGTTCCTCATATAACCCAAGTCAAACTTTAAATACAGTTGGGAGTTCAAAGTCTTTTCCAAGGACAATTTGATGTAACAGAACATTTTGGGTATTTTCTGGTTAATGAACAGACTGTTGTAGTATCTAAGCCACAATACCCAGGCAGTGTACCTTTTTTTAAACACATGCCTATAACCTATGCTGTTTATTTTTGTTTTACTTGTAGCAATCATGATGCAAGAAAGCATAAGAAGTCAGTCTTTGTCAAACACTTTATCATAAAGGGGAAAACAGAAAAAGAAGAAATAATTTTTATAATATGAATGTTGGCAATTGCAGCTTACCACAAACCAAAAGCTCACTGTACATTCCCTGATTACTAGTCTGTATCAAAGTGCAATATGTTTGAAATTATCAGGACATAAATGGCACTCATGGAATTAACAAAGTGCATTTTGTGTCATAAAAATAACTTTTGATGGCTGGCTTGTTTGAGTTAATCAGAATACTTTATTAATCCCAGGGGAAATTGCGTGCTTAGCTTAAATGTTTTGAGGTCATCGGTTTCCTCAAAATGTTTGGAAGTAGAAAGCCCTCTATAGACCGTGAGACCCATTGGTGTTGGTGCTCCTGGACTCCATAATGTGAAACAGTTGAGAGTATATGACTCCTCCTGGATGTGACGCCAATCCTTACTTCCCCAACTGAGACCAGTACCCATTTACAGCTCGGTGAACTAAGAAAATGCAGATGACGTGACTTGTCCAAGGACACAGACAGGTAGCAGGATCGGGAATTGAGCCCAACTCTTTACCCTACTTGAGTTACCTGTTCTGCACAATGTTTGAGTGAACCCAATTTTTTAGGTTTTACAGTGTAAGTGCAAGATGCACAGTGTCACTCTTTTAACTTTGCACCCCTTGTATTTGTTTATTTAGCTTTACTCCATGCTCATGTGAATAATTACATGTGTTCTTTATCCTTTAGACTTTCTTTAATGTGACACATGGGTGCCTCCATCTGAGTGACAGTACAATCCTGAATGTCATACAAGACATTTCCAACACTAGATAAAAAAAAACATGGACTCCATGTTGACTCTTATCATCATGACCCAGAAAAGTCAGGCAAATCTCAGGGGGGCATTGGCCTGATTCAGGAATATTCCACTTGCAGGAGTAAAAGAAAGATGACTGGAGTGTAAAAGAGAGAAAGGAAGCTGTTAGGATGATCCTCATATTCATCCAGCAGCTGCACAATTGGAGGCATTATGTAAATAAGGCATAAAGTATGGAGATTATTCGGCTAACCTTTGGTTTCTCCAATTAGGATTAAGGCGGTGCTTGGGCTGATTTGGAGTTTTTAAAATGTACTCTCCCAAGTGCCTGGGTGGCTGAATTAGCAGACACTTAGCAGGAGTTTGTCAAAGTGAACTGAAATAATTTTGACTTTTGCACAATGTTCAGTGGTATTCTCAGTACTCTCAGTACACATACAAATCCCATGCAGCCTTGCAATGCAAAGTAAGGGAGGTGGAGGGGGGTTGCTGGTGCGCTAAATTATGCATTTGATGGAGACACCATAGGTGGAGCTTCTTTCCTGTATGGATCAGTATGTTCTGTCCATTGACTGTATATATACTGGACAAAGCCTGCGCAACATCACCCATAGATTTTCTATAGCCGAAATGAAGCCCATATGAGCCCCTTATTTTCTCAATAATTGTACATTAAGTGGACCAAACTGATGAAAGTACCGAGCACAGTTAGCATGCAACATTAAATCTGATGAGAATTTCACTCAGCGTGAATATTGCAGAAGAGATGTCTTAGAAAATCTGTTAGGACTCCTTCACACTGAGCACGAATGAGGCCGAATCAGGCCAAATGGGAAAAAAGCCCAAATTCGAGCCACATTCGGGAGGGACAGACATTCGTACAGCCGTGTACGAATGCCATACGACCACTTAGAATGTGGTCAGATCCTGCCTCAACTGATTCGTGCTGCCTAGACTGATTTGTGCACAGTCGTGTGCACGTCTATGAATGCAGTCCAAATGAGGTTCGAACACAGTACGAATACTTAGACGGCTGTCAGATCGCAGTACACTAAGAAGGTACATTGAATGTCGTACGAGTGAGGTCCGATCGCCACTGGACGTCTGGGTGGAATGCAAGAAAGGGGAGGGGAGGGGGGACCACGCGCTGTCTTCTGCTGTTTGTCAAGACGTACCATTCCTGTCATGAACACCAGGTACCCTGGATCATGGCAGTACTGCCGTCCTTGTGGACCGATCAGATGAAACAGCGTCACACACGCGCAGCCCAGCGATCGCATCAAACAACATCACGCATGCGCAGCCCAGTGATCACATGAAACAGCGTCACGTACGAGCAGCTCAGCCATCAGATGATTCAGCCTCACACCTTTCCTCTCTCCATATTAGGTCCGTGTGTTTACCACACTGTGGTTCACACGTGTGTCCTACCAATCACTCAATGTTTCACATGATATACTGTCTGGTCTTTGCGATCGCGTGCTACATGTCCTGACACGCAGTGGGGCATCCCGCTGTCCTGCCGCCGGCAGCAATGAGGACAGGGGAGTCTGTGTGGACGATCCCTGGCGAATCTGTGTTTTTGGATGCGACTCCTTGGATCCTCACTGCCGTTTCAGATTGGTCCAGAATTTATACACGCGCCCGGCACACATGCACCCACCAGACACGCGCTCCCCACGTGTGGTGGGCACATGTCTGGTGGGTGCGTGTATAAATGCCGGACCAATCTGAACCGGCAGTGAGGCTCTAAAGAGTCTCATCCAAAACCACCGATTCGCCAGGGATCTTCCACACAGTATTGTCCGCCCTCGTTGCTACCGGCGGCAGCCAGACAGCAGGATGCGTCTCAGAGCTGTGGAGTGGCGCAGTCGAATGGGGTGTCACATCCATGATGAACATGATAATACAGATGCATTGTCATTCCCTCTTCTGGGTTACATAATGTATCTGTCATGACATGCTCATCACAGCTGTGACACCCCAGTTTCCTGTGCATGCTGCTCCGCGGCTCTGAGTCACTGTGACGCACAGTGACACACTGTGTTCTCGGTGTGACTGCGCACTGTGCACGAGGGGTTCATATGATGATGGCGTGGCACAGACATTGCACATGTCACTATTTCATTTGCACACCAGAACGGGATGCACCGGATGCCGTACGAGTGAGGTCAGATCGCCCCCGACGTCTGGGTGGAAGACAAGATAGGGGAGGGGCGTGGCAGGGCAAGCACTGTGGTCTGCTCTCCCAAAGACCTGCCAGCTGTGTTTCTCTGCTGTATTTCGAATAAAATCCAACCAATGAACTGATTACATGTCGGTGTATGGGTTGGATGTCACTTCCCCCTCCCCACCCGTTTCACGTGCACCCTCTCTCTCTCCCTCTCTCTCTGGACATCAGCTGTATAGTGGACAGTGGGATGCCCTGCTGACCATACGGGTTCACACACGAGCAGTAAAGCGATCAGACGATGTATGCACACACACAAGCAGCTGAGCGATCATTTCATCCAGCCACACGCATGCGCGGCGGATCCTTCAGCCGTTCTGAGCACACACACACACACACACACACACAGCGGAACGATCATTTCATCCAGCCACACACACGCACAGTGGTTCAATCAGCTGTTATACGATTGCAGTCACACTGCAATCAGAGTGCACCTCGACCCCCATTCGAGCTTTCACCACTTTGAACACAGCTCGACAGTAGAGTGCATGTGCTCTACATTCGGGCTGGTCGCGCAACTGTGTGGAATGCGTGGAATGCACTCAAGAATGCTGTACGATGATTCTGAGTGAGCCTTGATTTTGCCCGATTGTGGCTCAAATCCTCATTCATGCGGCATTCGGCATCATTCGTGCTCTAGTGTGATGGGGAGGTGCGTGCAGGCATGCTCGCGACATTCGAGCAGGAGTCGCCGTGCTCAAACATTTTGAACATACCCTCGAACCCTCTGCGGTTGCTTCAAATTGCATTTTCATGCCGTACGAATATTACGACTGCATGCAATTAGCGGTACGACTGCACCTCGACCGCTGTTCAATTGGTTTTTCACCACGAGTGCACCACAAGTGTGGAGTGCATGTGCTCTGGCCGCACGAATGTGCCGACTGCTGTGAGACTGCTATACGAAGATTTCGACTGCACCTCGAATTTGCCCGACTGTGGCTCGAATCCTCATTCGTGTGGCATTCGGCCTCATTCAGCCTCATTCATGCTCTAGTGTGATGGGGGTATTAGGACCTTTCACCACACAAAAAGCCATATTATTCCAGATTGTAATAAAATATTCCAAACAAACAGAGACAGCAGCTACCAGCCACATTGAGCGTAATTACCGTCAGATGGTACGAGAGGCGGAGACGCTGGGCTCAGCCACTGTCACTCAAAGCAATCACGCCCACACTTATACAGAACTTTATGTCTTAAAACATCTTAAAATAAGACGTTTGAAAAAATTCACCCCCAGTACATTTTAACATGGAGTCTTATGGGAATGTGCTCTGTTTTGGAGCTAGCGTCAAGCAGCCAGTCAAGGAACTGCAGTATTTTTGATTACCGGGAAGGCTTCAAACAGTGCCATCGAAGTTAACCGCTTGGTTCCGTCACATGAGCTGCATGCTTTTAGAACTAAGCATACTGATTTCACAGTGCTACAAGCAGTGGGGAAACAACTACCCTAAAAGTTAGCTTTGATAACTGCTAATCTGCTAACTAAAAAGTAAACTGCAATAGCGCTAAACTGATAAACTGTTAAAACGTTTAGCTACCAATAACCCCTTAACTTTTGTAATATGTATTTAGCTTTGCCCCCCCCCCTTTCTTTCTTTATTTATTTTATTATTTCTTTATTTTAATATGATGAAGTGAAAACATGGAGGTTTCCAAAAAGGTTTAGCATCCCAACATCAGATGATGATTAAGATATTCATAAATTGTTAAGTAAACAAATTCAATAAAAAAAATATTTTCCATTCAACACAGTTCATTCACAGTACATAAAGTATTAAATTAATAAAAAAAAATATTAAGAAATAAAAATACACATGGGAAATAATTTTAACTATTTATTAATAAATTTACACTGGCTTGACTTATCCGTTTCCTCAAGGTGATACTTGTTTCCTTCATGCAATGTGTCAATTTTGCTCTAGGATTAGTGTATAAAAGCTCCAACCGGAATAAACATACACAATTTTAGGGTTTACCGATGTTATTTACCATTGACTGGTCCACTAATGGTCTCTTAATTAGCTGAAATGGTGATCCACCGATAAAAAAAAAAGTTAGCTTGGCTAATTAGCTGTTAGCTGGTTAGCTGAACTGTGCCCACCACTGGCTACAAGTTTGTCAGTTGGTTCCAGGTTTGGTTTTGGAACAACTTTGTATTTTTCAGCATGATTACAGTTGTCATAATAATGGTTTCGTGTCATAATGTTTAAAAGCAAATGAAGCAGCTCTGAAAGGATGCTACAGGCATCTCTGTGTGCATCCTGTGCTTGATATTTACACAAAACTGAACACTGATGCTGAGTAATGTTTGACGATGGGCCAAGCTCATCCAATTTCTAAATATATGAAATGCCTAAGCAGCTCAGGTCATTATACTTAGAGGCACAATCCTTTAGAAAGCGCTTTTCATAGCAGGAGTTCTGTAATAAACAGCAGCAGCCAGACTTTGCATTAATGCTGTGCGGAGTTGTTTTCAGCAGCTGTTTTCCTGAGGAAAATATTATTTAGTTGTTAATGTCACCACTGTAATGTGTGAGAAAACATTTGTTGATTCAGGCAAAAGGAGCACTGTGAGTAAAATGACAGATGTAGCTTCAATACATATGCAGTAACAGTGGGATGCAGTGAAACAGGCTGCATCAATGTGGACGTCGAGGTGTTAAACAAAACCTCTTTTCTCAGGCGCCTTTGATTGTGATCTTTTTTGACGTTCTTTTTTCCAAAAATAATTTCCCTCATAATTTATTTTGATTTGACACCACTGTTTGATTAAACACATCTCCTATTTCTGGATTCTCTCTTTCCCATAGAAGTGTGAAGTGTCAAGTGTGTATTTCTTAGGCAAGCTCACCTTGTGTATTGTTCAAAATGACACATTTCTCTGTTTTGCATGTTTGTTTTTTGCCTTATTTTATGTTGTACGTCTAACACCCCATTCCCTTTCCTCACCCCTTCCCTCTCCTCCCCCTGCCTCCCCTTGGGCAATGAGATCCGAGATGGAAGGAGAGATGGATGATGTTTGTTTTGTGCTGTGACATGTCTCCATGCAAGTCATTCCATTATTATTCATAAATAATTGGCCAACACCGTCTGTGGGAGATATTTTTAGAGCTGATTGCTGTTTTGCCAAGGAGTACACACTGTAACAGCTTTATTTCTTGCTCTTTGGTTTATGCTACTGAAACAGAAGGTTACACTTATAATACTTTCTTCATAAGCTATATTTTTACATCTTGGCCAAATTCTACAGTTTTACGTGTGGTGAAGACAGATGCAAAGTACTGATTGCACAACCTGTGTAATTGCCAAAAAAGCACACCTTATCCTCTGTAAGTCATGTACATTATCTTATATCTCAGGATTCACGGGTCATATAATCTTAATTCAACATACACAACTTTTTGCAAGATATCCATTTCAGTAGATCCTGTACAGTTGACATAGTTGGATCACATTATTATTGTTCATCCACCATCTTGCTTGGCAGGAGAAAAGGTTGACTGATCTTCACTTTGTTGACCATACTGTGACCTTTGTGGAAACAATGGATACCCCGATTGCAGTGCTTAAGAAGCTGAGCAAGGAATCAAAGTGTCTGGGTTTGCAAATGTCCTGGATTAACATCTAGGCTTTCAATGTCTTCCAGGATTTGGCCATCAGAAGTGTATCTGTATGTGGCGAAAGTGTTGAACTTGTAGAGACATTCAGTTATCTTGGCAGTGACATTCATGTCTCTGGGTCCTTGGCCTCTGTGGTCAGGAGACACTTGGGAAAGCCTTACAGAGTCATGAGGTCACTGGACAGAGGCGTTTGGCAATGCCTGAACCTTTTCTGGAGAATGAAGGTTCAAGTCTTTAAGGTCATGGTGATTCCTGTCTTACTGTGTGGTTGTGAGACTTGGATGCTGACCTAAGGCAATGACTGGATGTTGTCAGGATCCGTCCCAAGCCTTGACCCTTACCGTTGTTTTGCCATGTTTCTTTTCATGCCCTTGACCCATGTCTTGATTTTGTCCATGCCACGCTTTAATCCATGCCTTGTTTAGATCCATGCCTTGTTTATTCTTTTGCTGTTTGTTCATTCCCTCGTGCCTTGATTACCTGTCTGTTATTATTTGTTATTTCCTCACTTGATCACTAATTTTATTTTCTTATCATGTTTGCTTTAGGATTTCCATCACTGCTGCTTTACCTGATTGTTGTTATCATGTTTAGTCATTTATCACATTATGTTTAATCTCTGTCACCATTAGTCACTTGTTAATATATTTTATCACTGATTGTGTTATATGTTCATGATTATATGTTGGCCACTGACTATTATTTGTTCACTAGTTATATTTTCTTATCACCTCCCTATTTTGTTTTATCTGTGTCTGCTCATACTTTCTCTCCCCTCCACATCTCTTAGTGCTCTGTATTACCTTGCATTCATTCGCAGCACTCTCCTGTCACTGTGTCCACATGCCTGCCTGTCTCGTCTGTCACTCTCTCACTCTCTCTCTTCCTCCTTTGACCATGCCCCCTGTCAGCCCTTAGTCACTTATGTTATTCGCTCTCACTGCTGTCAATCACACCCACTTGCCACTCTCCATGTGCCACCTGTCTTCCGTCTTGTTCCACCACGCCCCCTTCCTGATTGATCCACACACCTGTTTCACATCACGCCCTAATTTTCCCTTAGTATTTAAGCCCTTCACGTCCTCACCTCCACTGCCAGTTCGTCTACTTATGTACTCGTTCCAGCCTCTTGTTCTTGCCTTGTCCTGTTTGCTTACTCGTATTTTTGACCTTGCTTCGCTTTTTTGACCTTGTCCTTGCCGTGCCTTTGATCTCCACCTCACCATGTCTTGACCCCAGCCTGTTGTTGACTACGCTTCTGCGTTGCTCCCGTATGTACTGCTGCCTTGCTGACTGCCAACTGTGTGTACCGAACCCCAGCTCGAACTCTTATATAAAACCTTTTATGATAACACCAACTCCTGTGTTTGAGTCTGCATATTGTGTCCAGCCACCTGTCTGTCCTTGCACCATGATCCCTGACAGAATGAACTGGCCACAGATGGACACAGTGGACTCAGCTCCAGCCGTCCCACACCCAGACCTTGCCACCATTAAGGACCTCCTCACCAAGCTAAATTTTTATTTTGATTGCTTCCATGTATGCCGCTCCCCAGGGAGGAAATTCGATTGGTTAAACCAAGCCTGGGACCTAGTGGCAGCCAATCACTGGCTGCACGACATCCTTCCCGAATTCGAAGATTTGGAGAGTTTGTTTGATTCAGGACATCTTCCAACCTGGGTGTGCCAGCCCAAACTACGTTTGCTTTCCAGCTGACCACGCACAGACAGTGAGTCCGAATGGACGGATGTAGATGACGATGAAGAGGATGATGTAGATAATGATGGGGACTCTTCATCAGACACGGAAGGATGTACGCTACAGGACACTGCTGCCTTTTCTTTTTTTTTTAAATTCAAGGCTATTTGAATTTTTGGACAATCCAGAACTGCAACACCTTCTCGGCACTCGACCAGCTTTTACAGGCAGGAACCGATCTCGTGGCAGCTTATCCAGACCTGGCATCCATCAAGACACTGTTCAAGCAAGGTCAGCTACCTCCATACATCGAGGATCCCATAGACTTCCTGTTTGAGGCTGAAAGTTACGAGTCCTGCGTGGACAGCCCACGAGCGATCACCCTGTCTGACGCAGCATGGTCGTCTTTCCATTCATCCACTCCAGTCTCTGTCACGCCCTCTTGTCTCACCGGGCTCCCCACAGCAGTCCATGCCTTGTCTGCCTCTGACCCCAGCTCCACGACATTCATCTGCATGGAGATCTGCTTCCCAGCAGTGAGCAGCACCCATGCCAGCCACGCCACGTCTCCTCTTGGTGCCAACTCCGCACCAGTCACTAGCGCGCACAGAACCAGTCACCATCCCGTTGCCTGACTTCTCGTGGCCATCACGCCCACCACGGCTGCAGAGCCTTTCAAGTTTTCCTGATCGCCAACCGAGCGTTCAGAAGAACTCACCTGAGGTGCCGTGCCAACGCCTGTCATGCCTCGTCAGCCTCCTCTGCCGGCACCACGCAAGCTACGTGTGCCGCCACTCCAGCTCTCCACGGTCTCTCCATCAGAGGCAAAGAAAACGCAACTGTTGCCTGACTCCCCTGCAGAACTTACGTCATTGGAAGAATCTGCAGGGCCATCAGAAAGAACTTCATCCTCTCAGCACACAACAGCACCACCCATGACCCTCACTGAGTACACACTCCAGCAAGATGCAGTGCCCACGCACTCTACGTTCATCACGGTGTGCTCATTTCCAACATCTCCGGAGCCGTTCACGTTTTCTTCACCTGCAGCAGCACCAGCAGTACCCTTTCAGTAAGCAGTGTTTTTTTTCCCCACACTTCTTTCTTTTGTTTGTTTATTTACTTTTGGCCATTCTCAGTGGTTATTATCTTGGTTTTTTTTTTTTTTCACAGGTTTAGTTTAGGTGCTATTCAGTTTCGATTTTTTGCTTTTCCTGTCGGTTTGTCTCCCTCTCCTTGGCTCTGTTGGGTTATCTGGTGTTTTGTTACTGCCCTTTTGTTTCATTTGGTTCTCCGTTTCGTGCTTTTTTGTGTTTGGAAGATTCACTCATCCCGTGGTGTTGTGTTTAAATCTGAATGTCCTATCAACCCTGGTACTTCATGTCATGCCTCTAGTCCCTGTCTTTCCTCAGTCCCCACTGACATTCCCTACTGGTCTTTCGTCCAGCCCCCTGTCTCGCCCTTGAATGTTGTTAAGCCCCACTGTCGACCTCCTGACTACCCCTTGGACTCACATCGATGTCACTGTCGCCCGCCTGACTACCCCTTGGACTCACTCCAACCTCACTGTCACCCTTCTGACTATCTCTTGGACTTACTCAGGCCTCATTACAGACTTCCTGTTCTCCCCAAGTCCTTAGTTATGTTTCCCTGTCCATTTCCTGTCTCTCCCAGGTCCCCTGTTGTTCACCGCACCCTCAGGTTTTGTTTTATCCCTTGCCCTCCTGCCGCTTTTTCTGTCTTTGTTTGCCATTCTGCCATCTGCCCCGGGTCCCCCTGTCCACTTGGGTTCCCTGGGTCCCGTCGTGCCTTGTACCCTGTTTTGGCCCTCCTTCCGGTCCCTCTCCACCCACCTGTGTTCGACGGTCGGCGGTCGGCGGTCGTCTCCCGCTGTGTTTTTGGGGGGGACTGCGGGGTTTTCTCAGCCGTCGGTGTTGGCTGTTTTTTTTTTTTTTGGGGGGGGGGGGGGCGTGTGGGGTCTTTCCCAGACCCTGGCCTTTATCTTTACTCTCCCATTGTTCTTTTTATT
>CABFOU010339617.1:0-14710 GCA_900660325.1 Opsanus beta | reverse complement strand
CAGTCATAGGGCTTAAGGCGGGGTACACCCTGGACAGGACACCAGTCTGTCTCAGGGCCACATATAGACAAACAAACACATTCACACCTGCACGCACACCTATGGACAATTTAAAGTTTCCAATCCACCTAACCTGTATGTCTTTGGATGTGGGAGGAAGCCGGAGCACCCGGAGGGAACCCACGCAAACACCGGGAGAACATGCAAACTCCACACAGAAAGGCCACAGGTGGGAATCGATCCCATGACCTTCTTCCTGTGAGGCAACAGTGCTAGCCACTAAGCCACTGTGCTGCCCTAAATAAATAAATGACATACGTCATTATACAGAATAAAAAGTAGATTAAAAAAATGACATAAATGATTTAAATAAGTAGATCTTGAGCAGAAGGATACAACAGGTGTGTCCCTCATGTCCCAATCAATCCCAAGAGTTGCACTATTTTATTTTCCCCAAGACAAAATGGTTGGTAAATAAAAAAAAATAAAAAAAAAGGATAACTTCAAGCCCCATATGAGCAAAACTAAGTAGGTAAAGTTTATAAGTAAAGTATAAATAAATATTGAAAAATGATTACTGAACTACGGGTTACGCCCACTGTGCTAGCTTGTTGTGTGCAGCTGTCAAGGTTGCTAGGTGACAGGTGGTAGTGACGGGATGAGCAAATAACGCAACTGAACAATGCTGTTTAAGCTAGACCGTCTCATTTCAGAACGGCTGGTTCGGCCTCTGAAGTCTTGGAAGGCCAGTACTTCATAGAACGCAGCGTTTGAAGGATGCGGCCCCTGAATTGGGACACAGCCAATGACAACAGCAACACACGTGCAAAACAATCAGTCCGCTCTGACCTGACTCAACCTTACCTAATCTTCACTTCTGGAAGAAAAAAAAACCTTCATACAAATATGAGCATTATTTATGGATGTTATTGGCTGTTTAACTCCCTTCTGAGAATACTGTTATTATGTATTGGCTATTAGGGCCAAGAAGCGTGTAGCATAATGACTTTAGAAATCTTACATCACATGCATGTCTATCTGATACAGCCAAGAATGTCTCCATTTGACAAAATATGAATATGGACTGTTCGCTTTCAAATTATTGTCAAACAAAGGATTGCTGGGAAAAATAAATGTGCCGGCACACACACGAGCACGCACACACAATTTAACCTTTATTTAACCAGGTTAGTCCCGTTGAGATCGAGATCTCTTTTACAAGGGAGACCTGGACAATTATTTTTTTTTAAAGTTTCCAATTCACCTAGCCTGCATGTCTTCAGAAGACAAAGAAGACAAACCTTCAGAGCACTGTTGCCAATTTGGGAGTAAGGACAGTCGCTGTTGGCTGTCCTAAAAGTCGCTAGAAATCGCCAAATGACGTCATGACCTAATTTGCATAATTGGTCATGTGCATGTAATTGTTATTGATGCTGTAGGAGAGAGGAATAACGTCGTGGGAGGGACATAAAGCGAGTAATTTGCACCCTAAATATGTTTAGAACTACAAATGAACTTTCTTCTGTTAGAAAGAATTTTTTTAGTAACAGAATTGTCACTTTGTGGAACAGTCTACCAAACCATGTTGTAAATTCGCCCAATGTCAACGATTTTAAAAATATGTGTGATCAGTATTATTATGGTTTTTAAGTATTATTATGGATTTTAATTTTGGAGGTGTGCTTTTATGTATTTTATGTACTATCTGTACATTTTTATTTATTTATTTTTTAATCACAAAATAAATATTATGTTATCTGTTGATTCTTGGGCTAGGAACCAACAAAAGTGACCCAAAAGAGACACTCCAGTGGAGTTACTTGGTTTTTTTTTTAACTTGAGTTTTCTTAAGTCTGGTATTTAGTGCAGTGATTTATTTTTGACAAAGAAAAAAATCTGCCCGGAATTGACGTTACACACAGGCAGTTGAGACATTTATTTATTATTTATTATTTTGCTGTACTGCTTTAATTTTACGTGTCAGTGAAAAAAACATTTAACACTCGGGCTAAAAAGGATTTATGAATGGAATTTTATGTGGCGAAAAATAAACATGCACAGTTTCAAAGACGGAGGCGGGAACCAGCCTGTCTTGCGTCTGTGTGAGCCAATCAGTGCTCAGCGATCAGTGCAAAGAGCTCTCAGCCAATGAAATGGAGTAACTCGGTGCTGGTTGTCTGCCTCCTTTTCCGTGCGAGCGGAGGAGGCAAGCGGGAGGGGAGGGGCCCAGTCCCACGGCAGAATCCACTACTCATTGAGGAGAAATACGTGCTTTCACATCAGAGTCCCCAAAAGTCTCCAATAACACCTGGAAAAGTCGCTAGATTTTTCGGTCGTCGACAATTTAGCGACAAAGTGGCCAAGTTGGCGACACTACTTCAGAGAATGGAGACTTGTATTTTCGAATTCTGATTCATACCCACTGTTATGACTGGCCAGTACAACGTCACATGAGTAGACATCTCACTTTTGAGGTGCCGGTGTCCTAACATTTCATCCTACGTATCGAGACATCCTACCAATGTCATTTTTCAGCAGAGAGTATTAATTGTATTCCATGTTATTAAAGTTAATGCTTGCTTTCAAATCGTTGAATTTACTTATTGTTCATGGCTTGATTTTTGATTGATATTCTCTGTATTAGCATATACTTGTGTTAGCATGGTGTTAGCTTTGTGGACCCCGTGCATTTGGTGATGCCAATAAAGTTCTGTTTAGATTAATCCTGCATTCCAGTTTTGCTGGTTTTAAGTCATTCGAAACAGCAGATACTGGCTAAATGACCGAATTTATAACTACTATAAGCCACTTGACAGATGAGTCTATAAATTTAGCGTACGGTAGGACGTTTCGACAAAGTAGGATGGTCCATCCGAACACCGGCATGTCAAGATCACATTTTCTCTGGGCTCATTTAAAGCGCGTATTTTCCTCTGGGCTCACTTGCTAGCATGGTAGAAATAATGTTAGCAAAACATGAAGATATTCGCTGGTATCTCTGACAACTTTGTCACCAGGTTTCTATACGTTTATGTACATTTTTTTTTTAACTTTGCTTTTCATAGATGAAACAATCACTGGTTACTTTTTTAGGTACACCTGTTCAAATGTTCTTTATTCAGCCAATCATGTGACAGAAACAATGCATTTCAGTACGTAGACATTGTCAAGAGGATCTACTGAAGTTCAATCCAAGCATTAGAATGGGGAAAGAAAGGTGATTTTAGTGACTCTGGATATGGCATGTTACTGGATTGAGCATTTCACAAACTTTTCATCTACTGGGATTTTCATGCACACAACTATCCAAAAAAAAAAGAAGCATCTTGTGAGCGGTGATTCTTTGGGCCAAAGTTCCTTGTTACCATGCCTTGCCAGACTGGCTTGAGCTGATGTAATGGTACCAGTAACTCAAATAACCCCTTGAAACAACCAAGGTAGGCAGCAGAGGTTCTCTGAACACAGAACACGCTAAACCTTGAAGCAGATGCACTTCAGTGGCAGACGTTCACACTGGGTGCTGCTCCTGTCAGCTAAGCTAACTATCTATCTGCCACAGCCAGGTGATCTCCTGGGCCTTCTCTAGCCACTGGGATCATTCCAGTCATTCCAGAGGTACACAAAGATACAGCAAGACAAAAGCCACCAGGACCCTAAAGACCTGGACCTTCATTCTCCTACAAAGATATCGGCATAACCAAACACCTCTGTCCAATGACCTCATGACTCCATAAGGTCTTCCCAGGCATCTCTCGATCTCAAAGGCCGAGGCATCCAGAGATATGAATGCCACTGCTAAGATAAGTGACTGTCTCTACGACACTTTTGCCATATACAGACACACTTCTGATGGCTGAGTTCAGGAAGTCATAGAAAGTCTGGATCTCAGTCTTGATCCAGGTCAGATACTCTTATTCCTCACTCAGCTTCGAAAGTGCTGCAATCAGGGTGTCCACTGATTCCGCAAAGATCACAGCATAGTTCGCAAAGTCAAAGTCAGTAAAACTTTCCTTGCCAACAAAAGAACCTAAGTGGCTGGTTTCCACTCCTCTACTCACAACACCCCTCGAATCCTTAGGATGTCCCAGAGAGTATCCCAGTCAACTTAATCCAACCCCGGGGATTGTGGTTATAAAACACCCACTTTTATCTTTTCTCACAAAAACGTATTTCTCCACGCGCATCTCTAGTTGTTTTGTTTCAAGCACTTTATGTCTATGAAAGTATACTATGCTTTTGCCTTTTAGTGACAAGTGTTGCTGTATAACACGTCATACTCAGTCCAAACAGTGTTCAACATGAAATATGTGCAACATCAGTGTCTGATCATTCCTAGTAACTTTTATGAAGCTGCATAAAAATTTAAACAAGTTACATAATGCTTTGATTAGTCTTGAAAACGTGGGCGTGCACAGTCATGGATACAAGATTGTGATGTTCGCTGGGCTGAGTTTCTTTACTTCTATACTTTTGTCCTATTAATTCCTCTCAATTTTTGCATGTCGTATCGGACACTTCCACTTGTGCCTCCACACAGTTTCATTTTGTTGTTTTGCAACTGATTTTCCTTCCAGAGTTGCAACATATTTGATGCAGGTCACGATGGTTCTCATACAATCTCTCTTAACCCAGAGCGTCTGTGTTAGATTTTCCACAGCATGTGCAGTTGGCATGTAGTAGAAGTGTACAAATATGCAGAATCACACCAAATCAGAGGCACACAGATGTTCAACAAAGGTTTCTGCGTGTGTGCGCAAAAAGAATAGTTCAACCTTCAGAATCCTCTCTGTTCTTTGAAGTGGTAGATTCGAAACGGGCTCCTGGCAGCAGTTTAACACTCAGCCTGCACGTGTCCATGTGGGCCTATAATCTAGATGAGTGAGAACACCCCTGTGTCATATCACTGAAATGTCAAATGAATCAAAATGATATCACCTCTCAGTCACTGCTTTATGTCTAAATGGTCAAGTAGAGCATTTGCTGTTATGACCAATCAAAAACTGCAGTTTGCCAGAAATCAATGGAGGAGAATAAAGTTGAGACTTCATCCGATTTTTGTTTAAAATCCTTTTTCTAAAAAGGGGTGTAAAAGTGATGATTTAGATGTGTTATATTGAAGGGTATGTGGGGCCTGTACAGGTTTTTGCAGGTTATGCTCAGAAAAAAAGAAAAAAAAAAAAACTGTAGCAAAGGTTACAAAAAAGTAATACATAAAAATTTGTACATATCCCACGTATTCGGCATCTTGGAGGCTATAATCCCCTGACCAAAACAAAGATGGCGGATCTTGAGACAGAGGAAAAAAAGGGCAGAAATTTGTGTTATTATTGTTATTCTAACCCTAATTCTAACACGTGTTTCTGAACACTAAATGGAAGGAACTGGACCAGCTCAGACAGAGTACATACAGATCAAGTTTAGCTGACAAAAGAAACATAGGGTTGGAAGTTGCTATGACAGTTGGTTTGACATGTATATTAATATTGTGTCCTTGTCTGCAGTACAGTTAATGGTAAGCTAACAACTGTTCTTTAACTGGAAATTTGCTGTCATGCATGCTGTTGTGTGCACTTTGGTGCAGACATGGTAAATGTTAAACTGACTGTATTTCTAGAGCACATCTGATGCAGACACTCAAAGCTAATGTTTCCTAATCCTGGTCCTCTGGACCCAACATACTGAACATTTTCCATTTATCCCTGAACTAATCAGAGTAGATCAGCTCAGTCAGCTGTGTTCAGCTAATCAACACCTGCCTGAGTTGATCTGCTCTGATTAGTTCAGAGACAAATGAAAAATGTGCAGTATGTTGGGTCCAGAGGACCAGGATTAGGAAACACTGCTCAAAGCGCTTTACAGTGATGCCCCACATTCACACTCACATGCTGATATCAGCTTGCTGCCATGCAAGGACATCTTAATGTGTGACCTGTCTGACAGAGAATCGAACTTAGGATCCTCTGGACACCCCCAGGGTCCTTCAAGCCACCAAGTGTATTTCTGTTAAGGGTGGATTGTGGGTTTGTAATGTGTTTTTATGTTAAACCACAGGTTTTTACATGTCAATGATACATTATAAGTAGTCTAAGTTTTCATTTCAAACCATGTTTAGCCCCTTCTCTCAAGGTTATGTGGTGCATTTCTCTGTGCATGATCCAGCACACAGGTGCCTCAGTGTTGAGGGCCCCGGTGGCTTCAGAAGGCCAAGATGACGCCAGTGTTTCACCTGGTTAATTTCGAGAGCTGGTGATGGATCAGCTGTTTCCCTGGGTGGTTGTGATCCAGGATGTGTGGCGGGTCTGTGGTGTGGTGGATGCGGTGAGGTGCAGCACTATACCACATACCCCCTGAATTGACAGTATGACAGACTTTTCCTCTCACACAAAATGTGCTACAATCAATGCAGTCTAAGAGCTATAGTTTGGTGGGCTGAACATTTTTGAGATAAAAATTCAGTGATGAAAGGTTTTTTTTTGCATTTTGGCAGTGTTCTGGAGACCTGAAATTACAAATAATTTTGGGGAATAAAGCCGCCCGAATGGCACATTCTTTAAAAGCTGTCCAATAAATATTTTGGGGTAACTGTCAGAGTTGCTTTTTGGGAACTAAAGAAGCAAGCAACTGAAAAAGAGGAACATCTTGAAACAATCACACAAATAAAGCGTGTATAATAGAAACATCAATTTCTGGGATTTGTTGACACAATTTTGGACAAGAAATGTTTCCTCGTCTGAAGGTCTTTCTTTTATTAGGTGTCACAGAGCACACCTGGGCCAGTAGTCCTGCGCAGACGAGAAACGTTTTTGAACTGGCTGAACCGGGGGGATGAGGCTTGTTACAGTTGAGCTTGTTCATTGGAGCGTTATGTTGTTACACTCCATAGGCTTCAGAAAGCTTTGCCTTTTGGATTATGACACCATTAATCAAGTCACTGGGTATTAAAAGGAACTCATAAATCCTTGCCGTCATCCTCAGTACTTAGCTACAAGAATGCCAGGAAAGCTGAATTTAGTCCTACGAAATGCCAGCATCAGTTTTCAGTGATGAGCTCTGTTTATTGTGTTACTCTGTGTCCGTGAGAGAGCATTTGTTTTTAAATTGATTAACTCAAGTGCTACATAATCACAGCTAAATGAAATAATTGGAAATAAGTGAATTCTGTCTCAGTGGAAGATTGGCCCGGAGAGCGGACAAAGGATAGTCGTTGCTAAACCAATCACTTCTGGGATGCAGTGACGGGGGAAACCTGAATATACTCTCAGGGAAATCCTGTGTTTGTTTTTCATAAACAGATGGACGACTGAGACGGCAGTCATGCAACATTTGCTTTGCTGATATATAAATGGAGGATAAGCAAGAAATTGTGAAATAATTGTAAACAATATGGAGTTCTGTCTCAAAAAGTTGCTGAGTTTCTGGCTCAGCTTCTGGCCACACAAGGGTTGTTTTTCAAAACAAAAACGTTCCAGAAAATGCATAAATCCAAGCAATATGATGTTTCGAGTAGGTCGTTTGACACAAATTTGATGACAATGTAAAGCTTAGACCTTCTGGGTTACTGTTGACCAGATTGATCATTACATCAAAGCAAACAGATGTGCGTGATTCCGGCAGTTCTTATGTCATTTCCAATATCATCTAGTGGTGCTTCGATGTGATTGCTGATGGTTCATAATACAGCCTATGCTGAAAAATAATGGTTCATAGTATATGACTGTGATCAACAACAATCCAGTTTTGGGAGCAGTTTGTGAAACTAAAGCAGCAGTTGGGGTTGCTGAGGGTTAAATGAACACAGACTACATTAAGGTGTTTTTCTTTTACTGATATTGCACAAGTAGCAGTGGCCTTGGAGTTGGAAATGACAGAAACTGACAAACAAGCTTATTTCAAGCTAAATGTAACTGCCACCACCCCTGCTCCTCATTTTCATCATGCATGTGATAAGATTTTTCTCTGCAACAAGTGTAGACATGTCCAGCATATGGCAGTGCTCAGCAGATGGTAGTATATCATCATTGTATGCCCTTTTAATTTAGCGAGTTACAAGATGATAGTATTTATTGCTTTCAACTCATTGTGTTAAATAAACTGGAGGGTAGGACTCAGTGCATTTTACAGGGTACATGCCTAGGCTTTTCAAACCCTAGGTATAAAATGTTGGACTTTTTTAACATACTAGCTAATAGTATGAAGGGCATGAAGACAATTCTGGAATCCACCTAGGTGTGTGCCGCATTTGGTCCAAATCAAATTGAAAATCAAACTCTTTTACCTTTTCCATAATATATATTTTTAACTGCAATTTTGGGGCCAAGCTTCACTGGCACACCAAGTTTGGTAGAAATCAGTTACAGGACCTTGGAGGAGTAGGCCAACAAACAGACAAATTTGACAAATTTGACCTTGATGGGCAATTCCAAAACCCACCTCAATGTGTTCCATGTTATGTGCATATTAGTGTGAAAATTTTCAATTTTGGACCTTCGACACCAATAACCTTGACCTCAGTGATTGACCTTTGGCAGCTTCTGTCTTACCTGAGTAATTCTAGATCCGACCTCCATATGTGTTCTATGTTTTGTGGATATCGGAGTGAAAAACATCAATTTTGACCTTTGACTCCAATAAACCTATCCCACTGATTGCCCTTTGGCAACTTTGATCTTGCCTGAGCAATTCCAGAACCCACCTCCACGTGTTCTAAGTTTTGTGCATACTGGATTGACAAATGTCTATTTTGACCTTTGACTCAAATGATCCCAGAATCCGCCTACAGATGTGGGTCAAGTTATGGACACCGAAGTGATGTAATTTTGACCTTTGACCCAGATGATCTTGACCTTTGCCAAAACAAACCTTTTAAGGGTAATTCTGGGGTTTACCATCACCCACGTATCAAATTTTATGGAAACTGGCCAACAGACATGGGAGGGGTATGGGAATAAACACAGATAAACCAAAAATTTGATCTTAGGCCCCATTGACTTTGACCTTTGCCAAAACAACCCCCTTAATGGCAGTTCTGGGGTCAACCTACAAGGACACAGCAGGTCTGGTGGAAATTGGCCCAAAAACCAAAGGGGAACAAACACACCAATAAACATTTCTGAAATTACGGCATGATGATTTTACAGCTTACCTTGACAGTGTGTGAGGTTCAGCCTTTTAAAACCTTTCGAACACTCCACTTGTCCGTTGGCGATCACTGCGTAAGCTGCAAAAAGAACAGAAAGGGACGGCACAACTTTATTAGGATAAAATGATCTTTCAGTCCAGCGACTCTGTGCCACAAAGCGTTGCATTCACAGCAAAGCGAAAAGAGGAGCCGTAGGAGGGGACCGTATAACTTACAGATGTGAGCATCTTGGCAAGAGGAAAAATGAGGGGGACTAACTGCTGGGCCCCGGGGACCTCGCAGTGAGTGCACGGAAAAGGATCCCCATCAAACGCATTTATCTGACGGCGCTGCCATCCAGCAAAATGTAAGGATAACACTCGACGTCATTTATAATCAAATTACTAATACCTCTCCGCAACCCGGGGGGACAGACGAAGGAAGTGGATATTATCATAAACATGCTGAGGAAGTCTATGTGACAGGCCTGACCTTTATCATCAGCACAGTGCAAATCTACTTTAAATGAGAGGCTAATGCTTTAACTGCGAGCACCAGGAATGATGATTAGTGTCGAAGTTACAAAGCGGCTACGCACAAAATGCTGCCAAAGTAATAAAAATCACACAGTGTGTGATTCAGGTGTGCGTATTACACACTCATAGGATGGCTGCAGTCGTAACTAATGTGTGTCTGTTAAGTCGGCCGCACAGTGTCGTTAGTGTCAGTCGGCAAACCATTCGAGGCGCGACACGTTCCATTTATTGAGCGGTGAGGTCACTCTGGCTATCACGCGACAACAAGAGAGCATTTGTATCGGAGAGGGGAAACGGGTAGCGTCTGCAGGCTGGACTACCATTTGGAATGCTACTATTAGTTATAGACCGTCACGTTTTTCCTCAGTACACTTTGGCCAGCACCTTTAAGCACTGGGCAGTTTTCAGAAGACGTCACCCTGCCAACTTCAAGGTTGTGGCGTTTGCTTGCTGCATGTGGTGTTTAATGTAGTATCATCTGATGCGTCCTGGCCAAGCCGTAAGCTTCGATGGTCCAAAATGAGGCACAACAGGAAGAAGAAAAGGTTCCTTGACCGGCCGCTTGAGGCCACATATTTCCATAGAAGCCCATGTTAAAATGCCCAACTTTAGAGCATAAACAAACACGTTTGCAGCCTGGTAGAAAAAACAGTTATGGTCTCTATAGCTAGTGTCACCCTCCATGACAACTGTACGGAGGTGCATTTTTTTTTAAAAAACTCCTTAGTTTAAAATGTTTTCATCTATAAAGTTTTGAATAATTAGGGGCGTGATCGGTTTGAGTGACAGCTCAACTCCAGCAGCACAGCTGTGTATGCTAGTTGTTGTGTGGGAGCGTGTCTGTCCTTTCTGAGCATTTTATTACAAATATCTGCAATAATATGGCTTGCTGTGTGTTTAACTATCCTCATGGATCACCTAAGATGTCTATGCTGCAATATTTCCAGCAATTTTTGTCTTGTTTAATTTTGGATGCTAACAGCGTTAGCACTTTTAGCAGCAATCGGAAGCATCATGCTGTTAGGTCCAGTTAATCTATGATTACTGAGAAAATAAGTGGGTCATAATTTTTAATGCCCACACCAGCGCCACACGTTATGGGAACCACTGTCCAGTCTCCAAAAATTATGATTTAATAAACACCTGGACCAGGGTTAGTCTATTAGCTTAGCTTGTTTGGTCACTCTTAAGATGGGGGTGTGTTCATGCTTCATTTGCCCCACCCATGTCATGCAGAGTCTCACGCAAGCTCCACTTCTTTATCCAAAATATGGGTTGGCTGTGAAGTAGACAAAGTAGGCGCTGCCAACATGGCCTCACCCAGATCAGGAGTCTTCAAAACGGCTCCTCTGGGTCCCTCCTGGCTGGTGTTTTATCAACTTTGTCTTTGTTTTTTTTCCATTTTCTCATGGATGTAGAGTTTCTGAACAACCTGGCGCTCTTCAGCCTATCACATCGATGGTGTAGCGTGTTTTAGTGGCGTGCAAGGGGCGACCGTTCGAAGAGTAAAGTTTAGTTTAGTTTTGGCACCCTGGCGAGTGTCGACAAACATGTGGCATTGTGTGACGTGTTTGTGGCGAGTAGTGGCGTGTTTGTGGCGGATAGTAGTGAGCTCGTTGGTGAGGTTTACACGCGCCGCTAAACACCACAAACACGCCATCTGTGTGAGAGGGGCTTTGCTGTATATTTGTGAGGCTTTCACAATAACCAGTGAGCTAAGAGTTCGAGCGTAACATGTTGGAGTGACTTTGTGACTTTGGAGTGATGTTGTGATTTGCCATTGCACAAAATTTTTTTTATAGAAATTGAGAAAAATAGGAAAAACAGTTCTGCCTAAAAAAAAATCACTGTCACTTATTTCATTTTGGTGGTGTGTTTAGATTTCTTCTTTTCTCATCTATGTTGACTTGGCAATGTTGGAGCCCTAAAGGGGGTAATGTTATGTCTAATCGACTTTGCTCAGATACATTTTTGTACCAAAAATCTGACATATGTTTAAAGAGAAAACATGCCTTGTTTTCCACTCACACAGAACAGAATGACGAATGAAAAACGTCACAGAATCGCCAAAACAAATAACCTGACCGTACCAAAGTATAGTTCTCTTTGAACCTGCTGCCGCAGCAATGCAGAAGTGAAAACAGCGGTGATGCATTCAAGAAAGTACAGCCACAGCTTCGCCAGCTAAGAAAACACATTTCTTCCGCTGGCAGAGTGGTCTGGGAACGCGAGAAACGGCGTTCCAGCCGACTGCAGAGCTGAATGACAGATGCCTGGACCAGACAAGATCTCCCAGTAATAGTCAGCCAGTCTCCCCATCTAAGGTCTGCGCTATGCAAGTACCTGCCATATCCAGATAAACTTAAATCCTGCAATAAACCACAAGTGTTGCTTTTTATGCCCCCACTCAACAAAGTTGGGGAATTATGTTTTCACCGCATCCATCTGGGCGTCCGTCCGTCCAGGCGCCTGTAAATCTTTTGTTTCCGCACAATAAAGAACATCTTGTCTGACTGAAACCATTTCTTGGTGACATATTGGGGGAGGCTAGAGGAAGGTTCCTTTCAAAAAAATGGGCTGTTAGCCAATATGGCCATGATTGACGGCATCTTCATTTTTGTTTCTACACCATAACTGAAGAATGCCTCATCTCATTGAAAACATTTCTTGGTGGTGGGCTGGGGGGAGGCTAGAGGACGCTTCCTCTTGAAAATGGCCGTCATCCATTATCCAATATGGCCACTGTGGACACCATCTTGATTGTCGTTTCCGCACAATAAGCAAAGAACATCTTGCATGATTGAAAACATTTCTTGGTGGTGTATTGGGGCAGGCTAGAGGAAGCATCCTTTTTGAAAATTAGGATCAATACACAACACACCGATTGTAAAGTGGCAATCTTTCGCTACAGAAATAATTTCTAGACTTCGTCATCACTGCTACTATAAAACCATACACCAATTTAACATTGACGGGGGCATCTGCCACGCTTGGCTTTGCTGGTGCTTCTGTTTCCTTATTTTCCCCACATAGGCGCTAAGCTGGCAAGTGGAAAGAATTAGCTGTGAACTGGCACACACAAAACATTTAGCGGTTCTGAATTCGTGGAGGATCCAGTATTGGTAGGCAGTTCAAAAACTAAGCATCCTGTAACTTTGTCAGTTTAAAAAAAAAATACTGACTAGAATATGTACCTCATCATGCATTTCTAAGAATAAGGACCAAGAGGTTCTGTTTTTTTCCTGCTGTGAGTCACTGGATCAGGAAGGATCCATGTGCCTGAAGGTTGACAGAGCAGAAGTGGGTCAGACTGAAAGAGGCAACGGGGAAAGGGGGATCTGTGTTAAAGTGACGGCCCTGTTCCTGTCTGCCCACCTCATCCTTCTCCACAACGTTCTAATCCCCCTCCATCGTTTCTGAGTAATGAGCTGTTGTGGTCGGGCGGTGGGCACGCCCTCCTGCCGTGACGGGATCAGGGAAAGTCTGGCCTGAGTGACAGCAGGGCGCACAAGCCAAGGGGAGCTCAGCGGGGGGAGGTCCGCGAGTCTCAATAAAGCTTATTATTAGGAAGCAGCGAGGACTTCTGCAAACTGAGACATAGCTCATTTCAGAAGAAATTTTGCCAAAGTTGTGTGCAGCTGTTAACCCTCATATCTTAAAATAATACGCTGACAGAACAGTTACGCTAAACTTTAACACATGTATCTTTGGCATGATTCCAAAGACAACGTAGGCTTTAAAATTTCATTTGCACGTAGGATTTAATTGGGCAGATTGCGGACCACACTTACTCATGAGTGAAGTGAAACCAACAACGCGTGTTATCAGAGTTCAGCGCTGTAGATCTTTATTGGCCCCGTGGGTCAAATTGTTTGCAGCGAGCCTCATACAGTTAAGCAGCTGCCGAGACTCGTCCCATAGAGGTCGTCAACGGGCCTGCAAAACACTGGTAGCCTTCTCCAGGACGCATTTATTATAATGTAAAGATAAATTTAGCTAGTTGGCCAGAGCACGTCTGGAGGAAAGTGTGTTGAGTCAGAGACACTTAAGACAACCAAACTGACCATTTAGAGCAAATGGTTACGCACATTTGATTTGACAGAAATGGCTCTGTTCTTTAAGGAAGCACTCAGAAGAATCTCAGAAGAATCTGTTTGGAGAACTAAACCCACAATATCCCCAACAACAACCATATCAAAATTACTAAAAGACTGGCAGCGCAAAAGGCGCTGGATAACCTCAGCTAAAACCAAATTACGCCTGTTTACGATGTGGTGTGATAAAATGCTTATTAGCGTAAATGGAAAATAACAAAACAAAATGGAATGCAAACATCCAAAATGATCACTGGACAAAAAACAAAAAACATGAATGAACAAAGAACAAGGACTGAACCACCTCACCCCCATTTCTGGGAAACAGTTAAAGTGTGCTACAAAAAAAAAGAAATCCAATCCGTGGTTGACCTTAACTTATATATACAACAAAAAGCAGGACACAACAGATCTGCAACAGGAGCAAAATGAGGCAATGGCACGAAAGACTGAAAACAATCAGGGTAATGATGGGAAGAAGGTGATGAGTTTTGATCAGTGTTGGGAGTAATTACTTACATATAATTCCAAAATAAATATAACTGTAATCTGTTACAGTTACTGAGAAAATAATATGTAATTAAATTACAAATTAAATGTAATTATAATCCCTTAGTTACTGAGCAAAAATATGTAATAAAATTCCAAAATAAATCATTGTAATCTGTTGCACTTACTGAGAAAAAATGTAATTAAATTACAAAATAAATGCAATTATAATCCCTTACAGTTACTGAGGCAAAAAAATGTAATTAAATTACAAAATAAATGTAATTGTAATCCCTTGCACTTACTGAGAAAAATATGTAATAAAATTCCAAATTAAATAATTGTAATCTGTTACACTTACTGAGAAAAAATGTAATTAAATTACATAATAAATGTAATTGTAATCCCTTACAGTTACTGAGAAAAATATGTAATAAAATTCCAAATTAAATAATTGTAATCTGTTACACTTA
>CABFOU010339595.1:0-12985 GCA_900660325.1 Opsanus beta | reverse complement strand
TGATGTTTTTGGGGTTTTCTTTACAGTTCTCACGATATTTCTATCATCAACTGCTGTTGTTTTCCTTAGTTGACTTGTTCAATGTCTGGTGCTCAGTACACCAGTAGTTTCTTTCTTTTTCAGGACATTCCAAATTGTTGTGCTGGCCATGCCCAATGTTTGTCCAATGGCTCTGATCGATTTTTCCTTCTTTTCTCAGCTTCAAAATGATTTGCTTTTCTCCCATAGACAGCTCTCTGGTCTTCATGTTGGCTTATCCTCTTTAACAAGAAACGCAGCCTTTATGGGTTAAACCCAAGGCTAAAACCTACACTCGTCATGAAGAGCTATTTAATGTCTGAACAGTTAACCTAAAAGACAACACCTGGGCAACAAGAAACACCTGTCAGTCACATGTTCCAATAGTTTTGCTCACTTGGGTTCAAACAAAGGGTGGTACGTCCTGAGTCGTTTAACACATCTGGATGTAAATACCAGGAAATAAAAGCTGAAATTGTGAACTCTTGTCTCATATTTATCTTTTGATCTGAAATCCAAATGTCTTCAGTGAAAAACAAAAACAAAGGAACTGGCCTTGCTGTTCCAATACTTTGGGAGGGGAATGTATGTTTTTTTTCTCTATTTTCTTTAACTGTGGGCTGCAATCTTCAAAATTACAATAACAAAAAATGCTTGAAACATTTTAGTTTATATGTAATGAGTCTAGAATATATAACATTTTTGCTTTTACATCTGGCCCCCAAGGATATCACTCTTTGTTTAAAAAATCCTATACCGTGAAGTCAACAGATTCTGTTGGAAATGCAGCCCCTCCTGACACTTGCAAAGCATCTGTAGGATCTCAGTATCTCGGCCGGCGTTCCTGTTTTGGGAAAGTGGCTGTTGTGTGAACATTTGTTGTGTGTATCGCTCGTGCAAGAGCTGCTCTGCTGTTTATTAAAAAGTGTCATCCTGCTTGTTTTATGCACACTGCAGCCGTAAACAACGAGTGCAATCTTCTTGGCAGTTATTAATTGAGGGTTGGACCTGTGATTCGCTTGCTTTTCCAGGGAAGGAGTCCAGAGTCGAGACACAGATGAAAACAACAAAGACGAATAAAATTTTGCATGTTCTTGTTTCTCAGTGTCCCTGTTCTACTTGGAATAGTCACCTGCTACCAGCTGTATAGCTGTGGACCGACTATTACTCTGAGTAAAACTGTGAGCAAGTCTTTCTTGCTGATGATTGAGCTCTGCTGGTTTCTTCAGAGCTTGACCTTCAAAATGTCAACCATTGCTACTCCTCCAGAACCTGACTGCTCTGTTTTGCAAATGCCCCAACTGAAGCAGTTCAAATATCTCAAGGTATTGTTCAGAAGTGATGGGACACTGTAGCATGAGATGATCAGGCAGATTAGTGCTTCATCTGCAGTAATGGATCAGTCGTTCTCGAGTGTCATAGTGAAAAAGGAGCTGATCTTATAGGTGAGAATCTTAGTTTGCCAGTTAATTTGTGTTTCAACCCTCGCCTGTGGTCTGGAACTCTGGTTCGCTCATGGATACAAGAGACTTGAATGAGTTTCCATTACACAGTGGCTGGGCTCAGCCCTAGAGACAGGGTGAGGAGGTCTGACATCCAGAAGGATCTCTGAGTTGAGCTGCCTGCTCCTTCACATTGAAAGTAGTCAGCTGTGATGGTTCAGGTTACAATGCCCCTTGTACACCTCCCTTTGGAGGATTTCCTGGCATGCCCAATTGGGAGGAGTCTCCAGGGTAAACCCGAAACTTGCTGGTTATGACACCACTCGGGTGCTTCCCTTTGGAATATATATGGACACGTTCAACCAGGAGGAAGCTCTATGGCCAACCCACAACACTCTGGAGGGAATTCAGATGCAATACCCATTTTGTGCTGTAGCATTCCCACCTTCTTTGTCCTCTGCCTGTACTTTTACTGGTCTGGTTCTTTTAAGATTCTTGGATTTTTTTTTTGTCTTCTAACCTGTTTGTCCAGTTTTCAGATTTATTACCAAAGACACTTTGTATTTTCACCAAGACAAAAGACAGCTTTTTACCCCTGAGTTTTTCCTGCCTTGCTTGCTTTCTTCCTTCATTCTCTTTTTAGTTTCTTTCTCAACTGCATCAATGCTTCCAGGCAGTCCCCCCCTAAAAGAGCCTGATGTCAAACAAGCTAGAAGACACTCAAGAGCACATACCGCCACCAAAGCCACATGTTCCGGATCAAATTCAAAACAAAATCCAGAATTTTCTCAAACATTATCCATCTGCTCACCAGATTTCATCAATATCCTCTCACAACTTTTGAAGTTACATGTTGCTATGTGCCAAATAATCGTCTGGATTTCAGTTTCAGAATATAGTCTGGATCACCTCCAAACGTGAATGACTAACTGCATTTCCCGGACCTATCGCCTCAGTGAATTTAATTGAAATCTGTTCATTAATAATAATAAGGGGCCGTTATTGTCATCGTACATGCATACAACGAAAGTTGTCCTCTGCATTTAACCCATCCTAATTACAGTTAGACACAATCCAACCACTAGGAGCAGTGGGCAGCCACAGCCTGCCACCAGGAGACAACCTCCAGATGTAGAGGTGCTGCCTTGGTCGGGGGCAGAGAAAGACGCAGACCTTAAATAATCATGCTTTTGATTGTGGGAGGAAACCCACGCAGACATGAGAAGAACATGCAAACTCCACACAGAAAGGCCCAGGCAAGAAGTGATCCCAGGACCTGCTTGCTGTGAGGCAAAAGGGACTAACCACTAAGCCACCAAGCTGCCGGTCATTCATTTTTCAGTTATCCTGCTAACAGAAAAACAGACAAATGAAAGTGAAAACATTACCTCCTTGTTGGAGGTAACAAATGAAAGCCTCAAGCCAGTTAGATGTGAATCTCAATCTGGATTTGAAGCAAATCATATTTGTATACGATGATTTACAGACAAAACAACAGGCAAACAAAATGTCTAATGTTGCAAAGTTAATTAATTCCAAATTCAGATTATCACCCCATTTTAATGGATTTTCTGACAACAATTTTTTTTTTTTTTTTTAATTTTGATGAAAATTTCCAGCTGTACCCAAGGATCCTCTGAAGAGACCTCATAGTAAAGCCATCCAGTTGTCACCTTAGGTCACTGGTTAGCATCTAAGTCTAACTTGCATCCCTTGACTTCAATTGTGAGTGAGCATCAGCTTTGATATATTGGACATGTTGCACATTTCTCGATGCATGATCTAGCATGCAGGTGCCCAGCTGCTGTAGAAGGCCAAAAGGACACCCGTGTTTCACCTTGTTGAGGCAGGTAGATAGTTACTTTTGAGCAAAGGGGATGGAATGGTTGTCTGTCTGCCTGGTTCCCATCCAGGACCTGGAGCATGTCTGTGGTGTCATAGAAGGTGCAATGAGTGGCACTAGTGCAGTACCATCGCGGAGTTGACTTGACCAAAATTGGTCCTACCTACAAAGTAGGCAACGTATTTGTTGAGGTATCAAACACCAGCAAGTCTACATATTCTCACTCTCAACTTACCACATGAAAAGGGTTTTGCATCAGAATGCGATGAGTTGGGAGTGAGAATGTGTTTGGAAAACATATGAGCTGTAGCATCTCTTTGAACGCTTACCCATTCATCAATCCATGCGTCCATTTTGGAGCACTTAACTCGGCTGAGGCTCAGTCAGGAAGGCCAGGTGGCTTTTGTCCCAGTCAACCCCTCACCAGCATCTCTTGGGGATCCCAAGATGTTTCCAGTCTGCGTGGAACAACTTCTGTATTCCCTCCAGCATGTTCTGGTTTTGGCATTAATCGAATTCTCATCTGAATTGTGACAACAGTCCAGGATGCATCCGGATCAGATGCTTGAGGTTTATCTCTCGAGATTCTCAGCCATTCAGGTGTCTAGAAGTTTAAAGCAACTGGACTTTTTTTATTCTTCAAGATATATTGTCACTCACCCAGGTGACTTGAGGTTTTGCTTTAGAACAAACTTCTACACTTCTGCACATTCAAACTTCTACAGCCACTTTGTGCAGGAGCAGTAGGTCAGTGATGACCTCCATGGAGTTGCCCCTCATTGTGGGAGACCACCACGCAAAGAAAACTGGTTTTGACTGCTTGTATCTGTGAGCTCATTCTGCCAATCATTATCCAAAATATCTTCCCGTCAAACTGTTAATTATCTCACATCTCGAGCAGTTTTATTTGAAAAGTGGTGTATCAAAGTCCCCCAGACACCTGTTGTTACAGCACCTAATGACAATAGCTTCTTTCTGGTCCACTTTTGTCAAACTTCACACTGTCCACGTATTTGACAGCGTATTCAAATCCCTTAAGCTTTCAGATAAACCAGAGTGTGTGGAAGTTTTAAAAGTGAAGAACAAGGCAGACTGACCACAGTGTACAAAATCATCTTTACCTCAGTGTGTCTAGGTGGCATAATTTTGTGGCAAGACCACGGTGTGGTTTTAACACTAGATTACTCGTACTTGAGACCAAGGGTCTACCAGGTCAGCCAAAGGGGAATTCCCTACTAGCCAGGAACATCTTTCCACTCTGAATTTTACCTTGTTACATAGTTACCCACCATGTTTGATCTCATCCCAAGGTTACAGATGCATTTAAGCATGTTCTGTGACTATCCGGTCAACTGCCACATCCTGCCAACAACGCCAGTTTGTGACCAGATGACATATCTTTGTGGCCACGGCAGGGTTCAAACACCAGACTGCTCATACTTCAGACCAAAGCTCTACCACGTCATCCAAAAGGAAATGCCCCACTAGCCAAGCCAGTAGGAAATCTTTTCAATCCTAACTTCACCTTGTTATATCAATACCAATAATGGAACAAAACATCCTACCAATGAAACAGACCCCACCAGGAAAAAAATCATGTCTCTATGTATATTTGAAGCCCTCACGACTGTAACTTAGAACTGATTAAGATTTTCTGGATGAAGAGTGAAATGTTTTCAAGGAAATGTAGCATAGCGCAAGTTCTACCAGGAAGAATCAGATTTCAAACTTTCATCTGCTCATTAGTAAGAGCTGCGTCTCAGATCACAAGCAGCTGGTCCACAATTTAGTTATCAACTAAAACCTATAGGAAATGTCAAGGGCATTTAAAGATGTCAAACCTGACTCGCCTCTCTTCTGCTTGCAGCCGCTGTGCGGAACGCTGCCTCCTCCTCCCCGCCGCCTCCGGTTGGTCCCTGTTGCTAGCCTGGGTTGCAAGTCCTCTGCCCCACCGCCTCCTGTTGGTCCCTGTCTGCCGCTGGGGTCACTGGCCAGACCTTTGCCTCCTTGTCCTGACCCCCTCCGCTCGGTTTCTGGTTGCTGACCTGCACTGCACCCTCCTTCACCCCACCAGCACCAGTTGGTCCCTGTATGACATTGGGGGGGTAGGCTCCGTCCCTGCCTTCTTCCGACGGCAGGATTCAAGTTCAACATACCCTGATGCTGTCAGGAGTGGGACCGGCTCCAAAGACTCTTTTATTTGTAAAAAATTATATCAGTCACAGTCTCTCATTTTCTGAGAATTAATTGTAGAACTAAACAAGTCCAGTTGCCATGACTCAACCTACCTGAGCACATCTATAAAGTTATTATTATTCTGCATATATCCCAGTGAACAAGAATGGACCCAGTCGCTCAAGCTGCGTGAGATATCCAAATGTAGGACGTTACACAGCACCAAAGAAGAATCAAATACAAAACAACTGCTTTCAGTGTGTCTGTGCTGAAAACTGTTTACATATTTCTTAAATTTATTTTATTATTTGAATTATCCTTGAAGCTCTTCGAAGCACCTTTATTAACAAGCAAGACCAGACAGAGCTAAAAGCACATCCTCACCAAAAGCCTAACAGGATGACACATTTCCCAACTCATACAAGATAATACTAGCCCGTTTGTCTGCCTCATGTCAGATAAACTCAGCCTTTTTTTTTTCTTTCCTTTAGCTTTTGTCAAAATAAGTCTATTAAGCAGTATTCAAGGAGTATATGTTGTTTAAAGTAAATAGTCACTCAGAGGGGAAAGATATTTATAGCCTCTGGTGGTAAGAGTATCGATAGTGGGCGGGGCTATCGATGTGCGCGCGAGACACACACACAGAGAGAGAGAGAGAGAGAGATTGAGAGAGAGAGAGAGAGGTCTGTCTTTCAGTTCGTCAGTTCGTCAGTTTGCCGTCTATCCACCGACACTTTACCGGCACCGGCGCACGAGCCGTTTCAATGACCTCGACGCTCCGCGTGTCGACTACAAATAACCAAAAAAAAAAAGATAAGAATAATAATAATTTATCAGCAGCAATAGAAAGTTTTGGAGTCGCTGTTTTCCGGAGGAGCGGTGAAAGGTGAGAGATTAATCTGCCTTAAAAAGCTGTGTGAACTTTTCAGAATGACACTTAGATAAAGTTAATGTAAAATTAGTGCTGGAACGCCAGATAAACGACTTTACTCCGCTTTCACCATTTCCATTAATTCAATAAATAAATTTAAAAAAATAGTATAATTTTACAATATTGTAAATGAAATGTGTTTGTTTTAGACCAAGCGAAACATTTGAAGACGGTCTTGACTTTATTATTCTATTTGTCTATCTTACAACAATATAGAATGATTCGGGATGCTCACAAAAAAATTTCCATAATTAATCTTTAAATTCAAAATATTAAATGTGTTCTTCAGCAATGTACAGGAAAATCAAATTTTATAAAAATCAGGGTTTTTTTTTTGCAATCAATTTATGATTGCAAAATTTGACAGATATTTACTTTTTTTAAATTAAATATAAATATATAAATTCATGTGTTTATTGTGGCAGCACAGTGCCTTAGTGGTTGGCACTGTTGCCTCACAGCCAGAAGGTGATGGGATCGATTCACACCTGTGGCCTTTCTGTGTGGAGTTTGCCTGGGTTCCCTCCGGGTGCTCCGACTTCCTCCCACGTCCAAAGACATGCAGGTTAGATGAATTGGAAACTTGTCCGTAGGTGTGCGTGTGTGCGGGTGTGAATGTGTTTGTTTGTCTACATGTGGCCCTGCGACAGACTGGCGTCCTGTCCAGGGTGTACCCCGCCTCACGTCCTATGACTGCTGGGATAGGCTCCAGCCCCCCTGCGACCCGATCTTGGCGAAGCGGTTAAAGACGAGTGAGTGAGTGAGTGAGTGCCCATGTACACATCACAATGGAGCTGAAATGAAACAATGAAGTGCTTGTCATGTGGAATGTCAGCTTTAATTCAAGGGAGCTTAAAACAAATATTGCATTAACCATTTGAGAATTGCAGTTATTTGTATACACGCTCCTTACATTTCCAAAGACCATAAGTAATTGGACAAACTAAACAAATAAAAAGGATTAAATTATTGTTCATAGGTAGAAGTGATGATTTGTACAGCCACTTCTGCATCAATCATTAAGGAATAAAAACAGTCAAACTGGAGTAGACAGTTCTCAAAGACTGAGTGAACTTGCAAGAAAGAGACTAATGCTGGACGCCACCAACATACCTGTGGCAAAGGAGTTACAGGCTTCTGTGTGATTGTAGAAACTGTGCATGTTGCATGGTGAAGGGGAACAGAGAAAGAGTTTCTAAAAAAAAGATGATGTGAAAATTCAGCTACACAGGACGCTTGAGCCTCGATTTGATGTTTCCTTGTATTAAAATCTTGGCTGGAAAAGTGAGTGAGCAATTACTGTATTACACAGTAATTCTTATATGTTGTTTTTCTGGGCAGCACGGTGGATTAGTGGTTAGCACTGTTGCCTCACAGCAAGAAGGTAATGGGATTGAGTCCCACCGGTGGACTTTCTGTGTGGAGCTTGCATGTTCTCTTAATGTTTGTGTGGGTTCCTTCCAGGTGCTCCAGCTTCCTCCCAAAGACATGCAGGTTAGGTGAATTGGAAAGTTTGAGTTGTCCGTAGGTGTGCGTGAGGGTGTGAATGTGTTTGTTTGTCTATATGTGGCCCAGCGACAGACTCGTGTCCTGTCCAGGGTGTACCCCGCCTCACGCCCTATGACTGCTGGTATAGGCTCCGTTATAATGTAGGTGCAATTATAATGAAGTGTCTTTCTGCCACTAAAGTATAAAGCAGATGTTTGGAATGGGTTAACAGTGAAATGTATTATAATATAAGCCCCCCGCGACCCTTAATTGGAGTGAGCGGTTGAAGATGAGTGAGTGAGTATTCATAAATTGATTTATAATATATAGCTATTAATTAATAAAATCCAACTATTAAATCTGTTGTTAATGTTTTTAGAAGTTGTTTTAGGTCTTTATATCAGTAACATTTGTGGAAAAGCTGATTTATTTTTGTTATCAATCAGTCAACTATTATTTATATAGCCTGTTACTCCTTTCGAGTTTAATCAAGGCTCAACATCGTTCTTGGGTTTTAACAGACATTTATTTTGGCCAGCATGCCTTCACATGCCCCAATAATGCCGTCAGAACTAAGACAGAAAAATATAAAAACTTAAATTAGCTCACAAAAATATGGAGAATTTACACAAAATTAAATAGAAATTCACATAAGCAGACAAATAAAGCAAATATTATAGAAACCAACAAAAATGTACCTCATTGACTGCATTTACTCAAAAGGAACAAAGGTGACTCCACACAGCTTCCTCTCAAAAGAAGACACCCCTTCGCCTCTATTAAAAATATGAAAGTTGCCTTTGACGGCAGCTACATAGCCCTTAGCCCAAAGGGCAACCATAGCGCTTCCCCGTACAACTAAAAACAGACAACACAAGGACAGTATACAATAACAAAATAAAATCAAGGATAATAAATAAGTGTATACATAAAACCAGAATAAAATGTCACAGCACTACTAAGTGTTAAAAGTCATTTTGAAAAGAAAAGTCTTTAGTTTAAAAAAAAAAAAAATGTTGTTATGATCAGTTGCCAAACAAATTGTACTTTTAATTATTACAATAAACTCTTATCATATTTTTGATGCCATAAAAAGTTTTAAGAACTGTTCCCTGTCTGAACAATACACTTTTTTTTTCTCATTGATTACACAGATAGACTGAAGTTGAAGATTGCAAGAAAGGCTACTCAAAGATGCTTTAAGTCGGCACAACACGATGGGCCTCCTCCTGCTACCCTGCCTTATTTGTTACCAAATAATGGCATCAAGGGGTCAGGGCCTGGTTCTTTTGGTGTCTTGGAGCTCCTTATTTATTCCACACTGAGAAGTCATATTAACACACAAGAGCATGCTTTCAAACGTATCCTGTGTAAACAGCACTGACGTGAGGGTGGACGGCAAGCCGGCTACGAGCATCATCATGTTTGTGGCCGCTGTGGTGGGAAATCTCTTGGCCCTCTTCATCCTTGGAGTCCACAAGAAGGATAAGCGCACCAAGTCTTCTGTTTTCTGCATCCTAGTGACTGGCCTGGCCCTCACAGACCTGTTGGGAACCTGCCTCCTCAGCCCACCCGTGTTCATCTCCTATGCTTACAAATTGTCACTCATTGGTTTGACGGGCAACCACCACCTTTGCAACCTTTTTGCCTTCGCCATGACTTTCTTTGGCTTGGCACCTACACTCATCCTGTGTGCCATGGCCGTGGAGCGCTGCCTGGCGATCAGCCATCCTTACGTGTACTCTAAACACATCCGCTGCAGCTTTGCAAAGTATGTCCTCTTCTTTATTTACCTCTTTACTTCCGCCTTCTGCCTCTTGCCTTTCCTCGGCTACGGCCGCCACAGACAGTACTGTCCCGGGACCTGGTGCTTCATTGATATGGACGTGGAAGGAGATGAAGCTGGATCATGGGTGCTAGCCTTCTCTCTATCCTACTCTTCCCTCATGGCGCTGCTAATCTTGGCAGTGTTTGTGTGCAACGGTTCAGTGATTGTCAGCCTGTGCCAGATGCACCGGAGCCAGATGATGCGGCGAGGCTCTGTCGGGTCAATGGGTAGAAAGAGAAAGATGAGTCTGGCCTGGTTTGGACAGGGAGAAGAGGAGATAGACCACCTGGTACTGCTGGCAGTCATCACCGTCATCTTCGTGATTTGCTCGCTGCCACTCACGGTGAGTTCATATTTCACTTCTCTTCAGCATGTGTCTCCAGTTGTGTGTCAGCACAGACAGATAAACAAATTAGATCCATTTATTGACCCTTGGAAGATGCCACTAAATACTACTGTGCTTTTCAATCAGCTTGAACGGCCGTATTGACTGTAGCTGCTCGTAACTGCTGTGCTTTGTCATCTTTGGAGGTAATTAACTTCTCAACAATTATGGGCCAATCAGCGAGAAACCTGCATTCACTTTGTATAACGTGCCGTAAATAACCACAAGTTGCATATTGCAGTTAGAAAGCTACATCACAGTGGAGGTGCAACACGTGCAGGGTCCTCACAGCGTTTGGGAAATGCTCAGCAAATGTTGATAAACAGCAAGTTATTTGCATGTTATCTATCAATGGTAAAGGCACAAGAGAAATGAAAAAAAAAATTGCAGTCTTGAATACTCACCAAGTACCACGTGGTCAGTTAGTACTACCTCCAGCATTATTGCAGTAATGCTGCGATCACACGAATTACATATAAACAATGATTGTATGCATTTGTTCTCCACAAGTGTAAAAAAAAAAAAACTCTCTACACAAAGACAAGAGAGGCATTGGGCGGGGGGGGCACACATAAAATGTGTGATTTTGGACAATAGTTACATCATGTCATGACGTTTTAGCGACATCATCATGGCGCCACTCATACCATGTACTGACAAGTAAATAATGGATTGATGTAAGGTTTGGATCACCTCTCTAACCCAAATTGGTTGTGGATATATCCTGGAATATGTATTTATCAGACACTTATGACATTATTTCATGGCATCTTTGTGATGTTATCATAACCTCACTCATACCATGTGATTATAAATGGTTTGTTGTAGGGATGTCCCAATACAATTGCAGTGATCGGAATAGGGCTCGATCAAGTTTTTTGGTTGGTGTTGGATTAATAAGGCCGATAAGTGTTCCCTCTTGCTTTGATTCATATACACAGTGCCAGTGGAGCGAGCAGCCATTCAGCGCTGCTGCTGTGTTCACCACAGAGCCGCAGTGCATGTTTTAAAACACTCATCTTCGGTTTAAACAAGTCTATTTTATTCACACAGATCATCAACTGCCCATCAGTCTTGCCCTGTTTCATAACATGATGCAGACTCAGTGGTAACAGGCAGCACACCCACAGTGCAAATTTCCAAAACATATTTCTCTCCTCTGCTTCAGATATGCATCAAGTGTGTTTCTGATGGATGGTGCATGTGATACAACATTCTTATCGGACAATCAGATACCATTTTTGTACATAAAGTACTAACACTACAACTAATAATAGCAATGAATATACTTTAACAACTAAAATGTTTTTCAGTCAATACTATTTTGCACATCCTAGTTTTACAACTACAATGCTGCACTAAGTGGAATTGACGAGCCATATAAATCAATTTATTTAAATAAATAAAACATCAAGGAGCAGCTTGAATTGAAGGTGTTTTTTCCTTAATACATGGCAGAGCTGTTAAAATGTCAAGCTCGTACATTGGATTGAGTTTAATGTGCTTGCAATGTGCTCTGTGCAAGTGCAATATCTAGAAAAATACAAGTATTGGATTGGGACTTGGTATTAGCAGATAGTCAGTATTAAATGACTTGAATCGGGATCAAGGGTTAAAAAAAAAAAAAAAGATCAGGATGTCTCTAATTAACAAATTCATAAAAACTTCACATCATCTCTCCAGCCCTGTTTGCAGAGATGACCTGAAAAATTAGTTTTTCACACGATACTTATAATTACCTTGACCTTTGACCGATCTGCTCCAAAACTTAAGACACACATAAGGAATGTTCCTCCCACGTTTGGTGAAAATCTGTGCACCTGGTTCCAAGTTCTTTTGTTACACAGACCAACACAGGAGTGGTTACAATACTGTACGCTAACAGACTGTGTGAATAGTTATGGCTGTAACAATTTGAGAAGACATTATGCAGCAGGAGTGTTTTGAGCATCAATATGGAGCTCCTTAGCTGGGGTGGTGGGTGTTGCATCACATATATATAGTGCATCTGAAAAGTATTCACAGGACTTCACTTTTGCTACATTTTGTTATGTTATAGCCTTATTCCAAAATGGATGAAATTAATTTTTCCCTCAAAATTCTACACACAATACCCTATAATAACAATATGAATTTTTTTTATTTTTTTTTTGCAAATTTTTTTAAAACTAAAAAAAAACAACATGTACATAAGTATTCACAGCCTTTGCCATGAAGCTAAAAATTGAGCTCAGGTTCATCCTGTTTCCACTGATCTTCCTTGAGATGTTTCTACAGCTTAATTGGAGTCCACCTGGGGTAAATTCAGTTGATTGAACATGATTTGGAAAGACACACACCTGTCTACATATAAGGTCCCACAGCTGACAGTGCATGTCAGAGCACAAACCAAGCATGAAGTCAGAAGAATTGTCTGTAGACCTCCGAGACAGGATTGTCTTGAGGCACAAACCTGGGCAAGGGTACAGAAACATTTGTGCTGCTTTGAAGGTCCCAGTGAGCACAGTGGCCTCCATCATCCCTAAATGGAAGAAGTTCAGATCCACCAGGTCTCTTCCCAGAGCTGGCCGCCCGTCTAAACTGAACAATCAGGGGAGAAGGACCTTAGCCAGGGAGGTGACCAAGAACTCAATGGTCACTCTGTCAGAGCTCCAGCATTCCTCTGTGGAGAGAGGAGAACCTTCCAGAAGGACAACCATCTTTGCATCAATCCACCAATCAGGCCTGTATGGTAGAGTGGCCAGACGGGAGCCACTCCTTAGTAAAAGGCACATGGCAGCCCACCTGGAGTTTGCCAAAAGGCACCTGAAGGACTCTCAGACCATGAGAAACAAAATTCTCTGACCTGATGAGACAAAGATTGAACTCTTTGACA
>CABFOU010339566.1:0-10773 GCA_900660325.1 Opsanus beta | reverse complement strand
TCACACAGGTGAGATTGTCCTGAAAAAATTGACACCAAACAAGGCAAAGTAAACAGTTTTTTAAGGTCAATTATGAAGGTAAAACCAAAAGTAGTCAACAATGCACAATTACACCCAGGACTCCAGAGGGTTAATTCATGATGTAGAGATTACTTTTCACTGTGAGCTTAAAGGGCATAATTTTATAAATTTTATAATAAAAGGCCTGAATTTCTTTTTTTGTTTTTTGATGTCCTAACAAAATTTCAAACTTGTAAAAACTCAGGGGGCAAACACTTTTTCACAGCACTGTACACACACACACACACACACACACTTTTAAATCTGCACACCATTGTACTTTTGCACCAAGACCGGGCAAAGATCCTTGAATTCTTTAATACCTCGAACAATTTAATTTCCAATGGAATCATTCTCTCGGGTGTAATCATTGGGGGTCAGCCTATCCTGACCACCAGCACCACATGGGAAGCACAACTCCGACCCATAGCCAATCAGTAATCTTCTGCTTCCTCTTGTGCTGACACTGACATTTTTTACGTGGTTAAAAAAAGGCTGTCATATGCATTAGAAGGGCAAAGGTTAGGGTGAGATTGGATCTGCTGGAGGATGACACATAAGTAAAGTAGAGGAAAAACATAGGTCTGGGTATTTTAAATCCAATAGTGGGCTTTGTGGCTACCCTTATGTTGTAGACTGAATCAGAATGATAGGACAAGCTCTGGACAGATGAGACTGGAGAACATAACAGTGATGGCGAGGTCATCCTGAGCAGCACTGCACCCTTGTGATGACATTAACTGTCACTAAAACTATCACTACACCTCCATTTTACAATTATGCATTCACCGGTGAGATGTTTTTCCAGCGTTACTAGTATATCCACTGTGCGTCGCCTCTGCTGCTATTACGACTAATGGGAGGTAATGATAAAATGCTCTGCATCAGAAGAGAAAGCAAAAATTAGGTCTGAGGTGTGGGCGACAGACAAGGGGCCAGGATCAGGGAAACAGAATGAGCAAGAGTGAGGGATAAGTGGGAGAAAGAGAGCACAACAGAAAAGAAAGCTCTCAGGAGTGTGCTTGCTGTCAGTCAAATTGTTGGTGGGAGATTTGAACAATATGTGATTTGGCAGGATACTGAATGCTGTTTTATGGAGCTGGGCTGTCTTGGGGTGGGTGGTGGTGGTGGGAGGTGCAGGAATTCATTTTGCAGAGAGTCCCATGAGGTGTTTCTGGTCTTTCAAAAGAGTGAAATATTTTTTCAAGCAATTATTTTATGTAGGGCTCTATGTTCCACTTGGCGCAAAGTGGGAACTTAGCGCAAGTATCATTGCTAGGTTCCACCTGACACAGGTATCCTTGTTATGGCCAGTACCCACAACCTCTACATCACAACGCAACTTGTGCCAATGTGGGCATATTGGTCTGTAAACTACTGAGTGTGGTCAGGCGCAGTCCTTTTGAATTGACATCATCCTTGACCAGAAAACATTTGTCCCTGAGACCATTAAAAACCAAGTTAAAGTGTGCAATGCTCAGACATGCCTTACATAAATGGGTTCACAACACCTGTAAACTCCACTTCCCTGCACATATCGTCTCCGGTCATCTGTAAAGGTGTATTAGTGTATTTGTATGATGGCTACAATCTCACAATCAACAACCATTAAATGACACAGGAGTAAACATGGAAAATACAAAGATTCACCTTACTGATTAATTGCTTCTCCTCAGGGAGCTTTGGTGGCCACTCTCAATATCACAGTGCTGTGTGTGTGGCACACTTTAAATGGAAAGACAGGTGCCACTCTGATTGGTTGATATCAAGTTTGGATAATAACATGCCCATGCCTAATGAACATGGTAAATTCAACAAGGTTGGTCCCAGTGCCTGCGGCTTTGCATCAGGATTTCCCACTGCTGAAACAGCAACGTGTGCTTGGACATGCCACACATGGATTTGAGTCCTATGTGCAACTCGTTTTTGCATTTGCCTTCGAGATAGGGCCTGTAGCAATGCAATCATTTAAAAAAAAAAAAAAAAAAATTCTATGATGTGCATTTTGAAAAAGTGGTTAATTTTCTAAAACAATTGTCATTTAGCCATTTAAGCATTATAAGTACAAAGTAATTGTGTTTAAAAAAGGAGGAGGTGCCCTGACTGGGCTGCAGTTTCCAATCTATCTGTCTGTCTGTCTCCCTTGGAATAATGAAAGTTAGCAGCAGAAAAAAAAGCAGATTAAATTGATTTTATTGAAACAACTTCTTTAAATGGATGCATCAGCTTTATTTGAATACACTTGTTATCCCCAATATTGTAGGCTCTCCTGACCATCATAAAGCTTTGCATCTCTGAAGGAAATCCAGGCCCACAGTTTGAGAACCACTGCTCTAAAATGTACAGTACCAAGGCCCACAGCAAATCTATACTCATGTCACATTCACATCCAAATGACCCCTCTATGACCTTATCAGAAGGCTGAATCCCCTTTCAAAAAGCCAGCCACATGGTTAGATACACATACAAACAGAAACAGTGAGAGGGAGATTGCACCTGTCTAAATGTGGACAGCACTGACCTTTATCAGCTCGTCTTTGTCAATATGCCCCGAGCTATGAAACTGCTAAGTATGTGTTTGCTTTGGGTGAATACATATGCGTGTGTGTAAGTGTGCCTGATGAGGAGTCAGGTGGCACCTTCCTCTGCCACATGTTTGCATGTTCAGGCATAGTTTGGCTGATGGAGAAAAGAATTCATGTCCTCAGGAGGTAAATGTTGGAATGTCACCACTGCTTTTAGAAAAAAGAAAAAAGAAAGATGATGATGGTCATAAAGGTTTGTATGCCAACAATGATGACCTTGTAGCATGAAACCACGTGTGGGTTATCTGTCAAGATGCTCCACATAGAGGTCCATATCTTCCTTCCAGCAGTGCTGCAGCACTTGGATCGCCTTCAGTTAAAAGCTTTTATCCGATGGTCAAAAACATCTTCAATGGCAAATATGACCCCATCATCACATCAGTGTTTCTTGCCAACCAAATGTTTTTATCATGTTTGGAAACAGATGCAAGTCAGATGGTGCTAAATAAGAAGACTATGGCTGCTTATAAACCAGCTGAAAGCCACAATTACACACAGCAGACACGGAAAACTTCGATTTGTGAGCTGGAGCATCACCCTGATGAAGCAAGACTGCATTCTAGACCTGTCACAATATTTGTTTTTGTTGGAAGATATAGTGTTGCAGAAATAATTTCTCTCAACAGTATTATATTTTACGAGCTGATTACCTGTGCTAGGGCTGGTTTGATTCAGGGACTGAAATGAAAACTTCATCTTCACCAACAAAGCTATCACCTCCCACCTATCCCGGATTCCAGAGAACTGTTAGGATGAGACTAAAGCTGCCTCTTCTTGAGGCAGCTGTTGTTACTACTACTACTTGCAAAAATGAAGAGTTAAAAGGTTCAAAGGAAAAAGAAGAGAACAGAAAAAAATATGACACCAACCTTTTAGTGCACTTGCCGATGGTGCAGCACAAAAGTGTCAAACAGCTTGTCAGCTTAACTGCTACTGCTACTACTAGTACTACTACTACTAAAGTGCTCAATAGCCTATGTCACTCCCCATATCTCAAAGTATGCGTGTGTCAGGTTTGGCTCAATTCTGCAGCAAGAAAGTGTCTCTTCCCTTAACTACTACTGCTACTACTACTACTACTACTACTGCTACTACTACTAAAAAAGTATTCAATAGCCTATGTCTCTTCCCATATGTCAAAGTATGCATGTGCCATGTTTGGCTCAATTCTGCAGCACAAAAAGTATCTCTCCCCTTAACTACTACTGCTACTACTAGTACTATGACAACTAAAGTGCTCAATAGCCTATGTCACTCCCCGTATGTCAAAGTATATGTGCACCAACGTTGGCTCAATTCTGCAGCAAAAAAGTGTCTCTCCCCTTAACTACTACTACTATTACTACTACTACTAAAGTGCTTAATAGCCTATGTCAGTGCCCGTATGTAAAAGTATATGTGTGCCAAGTTTGGTTCAATTACGAGGTGCCGTTTGGACAGAAAAAGGACATATATACACCCACACACATACAGTTGTCTCTCACTATATTGATTATTATATTATCACATCAGTGCCAATGCAAAGGATGTATGGAAGTATGTGGGCAGTGGCAGTTACATTGTTCGAAATGCACGGATATTTAAATGAAACGGTAAAAAACCATACTGTATATTGTTGTTAGTAACATTATTATTATGTAAACAACACAATGGACAAAATCAAGAGGACAGAAACATTTTTGACTAAAATTAGACTAAAACTAAAGGAATTCAGATGACTAAACTATGATGAAAACTAAATTACACTTTAGTTGACGACGACTAAAATGAAACCAAAATATGCTATCAAAATTAACACTGTATGACAGGCCAACTGTCTCCGTCAGCTCTTGTGGGCATTTGGTCGTGACAGCCTCACACAGCTGCCTCATCAAACGGGTGTAGTTCCCTCCATTTGTAGTCATTTTGAAGGAAGCTGACTCATACAATCCCCTTTGCGTCCCACAAATCAAGCCCATCACCTTCTCTACATGAAGTTTTTAAGCATGGCAGTAATTTTACAACAAAATCTAGTTTGTAAAACAAACACCACTGAGTTGTTTTGGAGGCTTTAATTGCCAATACTGACAAACACCACTTTCTATATATTTCTTGATTTGCTAGCCACAGCGACAGTCTTCTTGGAAAAAAAAACTTGGCTGTATTGTTATGTAAGTACACAATATGGATTACAAAATAGATCTTTTCTTTGGAAAAATATCACATTTTCCCTTGGAACCATATTGATTATACAAGCAGAACATTAAATATACACAAGATTTGCAGTTCAACAGTAACAGGAGTGCAGCTGGTGTGTAAAGGCAACATTTTAGCGCTGCAGCAGTTTGACATTTGATTTCTTCAAATGTGTAATCAGCAACTCTGGAGTGCATCAAACTGATTTATGCACACAGTGACACAGTACATACTATAGCCCTGGAAATACATAAATTGCACATGTGAATACACACGCACATCTGCAAAATACTGCATAAACAGGGTAATTTAATGATACAATATGGCCTTAATATATGTGATAAACATGAAAGAAATACAGTTCAATGTATTTATATTGCATCAAATCACAACAAATGTCATCCCAAAGTGCTACACGGGAGTAAGGTTTAAATCTTACACACCGCCTGAGCAAGCACATTGGCAACAGTGGTATGAACAAACTCCCTAGGTTTTTTTGATTATAGGAAGAAACCTCAAGCAGACCAGACTCAGTGGAGTGACCATCTGCTTTGGCCGTACAAACAACACAAAGCAACGGAATAAATCAAAAGCACAACAAGGAATTGTTGAACATGCAGAGACAGAAATGTTGCAGCTAAGCAACCGTATAGATTTTGAGTCTAGTTATCACAGTACCCAATGGCTCAAAAGACAACCAAAAGATGAAGAGCAGAGTCTTAGTAAAAAGGAGTGCAACTGGCAAGTTAGTGTATGCATTGGTGCCAAATCAGTCATTAAAGAGGACATTCCCCAGTTTTCATGTTCTGGCCCCAAGATGGATGGATGGATGGCTGGCTGGATGGATGGAATGATCCCCCAGAATCACCACAGGCAAGCTCCGGATCTCAACAGCTCCAATGGAGACCCGACATGTCCCAGTCTTGGAGGAATATCAGATGGATGGATGGAAGAACAGACGGACTGATCCCCAAAATGGTCACGGGTACTGACTCCTGACAAGTGCCACTGCTCTCACAAGAATTGTTCTTGCTGTCAATATAATTTCCATAGAAATGCTAGGTATGTATTTTTCTTGCATTGCAACACTTTGTCAAACTCTGCATGCACATATTTGGCAATAAAAGATCGATGAGTGCTAAATGGCACATACATGAATAATACAGTGCCACTGATGCTTTAACAAAAGGGGCACATATCCTGGCAGTGACAAGGAAACCCTTGGGTGTGCACAGATGCATATGACAACACACACACACACACACACACGCGCAAGCACAGCTTGAAGTGTACACCTTCTCTGGGCAGGACATATTGGATTTGGATTTTTTTTTTTCTTGGCTCCGTCTCAGAGGCGCTAGATTAAATGCCATTCCCACTTTACTGCAGATGGCTCGAAAATAAATCATACTATCCATATACACACAAAGAAATTTGCACGCAAACTTTCTCTGACATAAACACACACACACTGTGTAAACCACAAACAAATGTACGGGTAAATACAGAGAAACACTCTCAAAAGGAGATATACAACATTTTGGCGCACCAAAACACAAAAGCACCTGTACGGCATGGCGCGTCTGCTCTTTGTATTTCAATCACTGAATCGATGGTCCTAAATTGATTGTAGCTGAACAGGGGCCAGAGATGTTCCCCCTGGCTCGCTGCCCTGGCCCTCTATTGATTAGATCTGAGAGAGCCAATTGCTTTCACACTGGATTAAGGTGTTTCAGGGCAGTGAGCACGGAGAGAGAAACAGAGAGACATGCAGAGAAAAAGATTCAGAGAGGAAGAAAATAAGAAAGGGAGAACAGGCTTTGCACAAACAAAGAAGTAGGATCTAGCTGACAACATTACTAATTACTTAACAACCTTTATCTAGTGGGAAACCAGCCTAGAGGCATTAGTGTATTGCTCAAACACAGAAATATAAATGCAGAAAAACAAAGAGATCTTATTAAAGTTTTATGAATCCATTTTCATGGATATGTATCCTATCCTATCCTATGATATTTGGAAATCCCCTTGGCCTTCCTTGTCCAGTTTCTAAGATCCTCAGTGATGAGACGCCTGCTGGATCCTCCTGCATAATGACATCACATCACAATGCAAGTTGTGAGAATAATGAAGGAAGCACCAGAACTCTGGAAAAATTGGATGGTTGTTCATGTGCAAAGGAAAACACAATCAATAATGCAGAAACATGCTTCCTATGAAGAATGCTAAGTATTTCTTATCAAGACAAAACCAGCAATGAAAAACAAGTGGAACAAGCAAAGACAAAAAAGAAAATTACTAAACATAAAGCAGCAGTTTATAAAATTCTTTTGATATGTTATGAGAATAGGATCACTGGAAAATCTGATTACAGGAAAGATTGAAGGAAAAAGAAGTTGAGGCAGGCAACGAATTAAATTAATAGATGGAATAACACCTCGGTTAGTATCATAGAAGGCAACAAGCACAATTTAGCAGGTTGGGGACCATGAGAGATGGAGAGACACGATTGCCAAAATAAAACAAAATAGCATTTAATTTATTGATTGACTAAGTGTGTGTCAGCATAGTAGGGAATGTCAAATGCATCCAGAATATGCAAAGTGCACACAATTGCTACAATTTGCATTAAAACAAACATTTTCAAATTTCAGACTTTGAATCTACAGAATTGTGTTTGCCCATTTTGGCATTTTTGGTGAAGTTCAGCTTCTGTTTCTCCCTTATCAGTAGTTTTGGTGAGTATATCCTAAAGTGTAATAAAAACAGTAATAGCAATTATATTACAAGCTAAATATTCTTGTTATTGTGACTGTTGTTTTTCTTGTTGTTGTACAATTCATAATGGCTGTGCTCTGTCTTTTTTACACCCCTATTCCACAGGGCGGTATTCTACTATGTTCGCCCACGATCCAAAAAAGTGCAAAAACGGGATGAAATGGCTTAATCTGCCTTGCCTCCTAACAGCTTGGCTTATAAAGTGCAGACCTGGCAACCTGCTGGCTTATAAAGTGCAAACCTGGCAACCCACCCAAAAACAAAAGAAAGGACCTGCGCCCTCGGACAGACATGAGTTAGCCTCGTCGCAAAGTGGAAAGAGGCTGGCTAGACCAATGCCTAGTCAGTTTGTCCACAGACCCCTTCTATCTGGAGAAATGTGCCACCTGCTGGGCATGTCTGGGAATAATTTTATCATTGCCTGATGGAAATTTGGAACAGATGTGATTGAAGCTACGTGGAGCGTGAATTGTCAGTTTCTTTCATTTTTAAAGCCTCGGTTTGTTGGCAGTTATTGGTCAAACTGAATCACTGCCTCAAGAATCTGTGTTGAATAAAATTGTACTGAACCATTACAACTCAAATATGCATGGAAAACATATGTAAAGCAATTTCCACAAGTAAAATCATCCGAAAGCTCAACATACAGGCTGACAGAGGTAGATACAAAAAGTACACTTGCACACACACACATACACACAAACACACAGGCGCGAAACTGCACAGTGCAATCCTTTAGATCAGAAGGCACGAGTGCAGATCAAGGCTGTAATCTCACTTGACCCTGGAGCTAAGTAGCCGTAGGCAACAGCATTATACTTCAAAGCTTCACTCGGTTTGTTACACATTCCAGATCCAAAGTCTTATGCACTGTAACCTGGTGGAATCAAACCAAACTTTAGCATCAGCCAGCATCACAGGTTCTGTTCCAACCTGGATAAACAAACGAGCAGAGTTGGCTCAAGAACCTTTTGCAGTAGCTCCTCTGCTCTGATACATATCTCTCAAATCTGCATTCACATGAAACCGGGGGTGGTATTAAACAGGACATTGCGGTTACTCCTACTTGGCATGCTGTATGGAGTAATGCAAATTGAGGAAAAGGCCTCAGCTTCAACCAAAGACGAGCCATTATTTCTTGCAAAGCCTCCCCCCACCCGCAAATCATTTCCACAATGGAGATGCTTCCAATCCCCATTAAGTGCTTATGAAAATGACGAACTGTTTGCACTGAGACAGGGTTGGCACTTGCAGCGTGGGTCAGGGTCATGTGCACCAGTAAAAGGGCCCCTCAGTCTGATTGTGCACACAAGCACTTTTCAGAGAGCAGCCGCACTATTCACATAGTATTATGGGTGTAAAGCAGCACACTGACTGTGTGAGTCAGAAAAGCTCAGTATATACTTGGTTAATACCTCTATTGTTGCGCTCCCTTTATGACTGCTCTCTGAGCAGAACACAAGAGAAAGACGACTGGCAGAGAGGGGATTAAGGAAGCAGAAAAGTTGAAATGAGAGTGAAAACGAGGGACAGAGGATGGAAAAGGATTTGCTTGTCCATTCACGGTTGTGATGGGTATGAGGGACCCCAGGACACATGCATGCACTTTATATCCTAACAAGAGACACGTGAATTACCCTAATGTCCTGCAGAGACTTAGCAGATCCATTTATGCTGCCATACCTAACATGTACAGTGCAGTACTGTGTAAAACATTACAGTACTGAGTGTCAGCTTGTGTGGGCTAACGCGCCTGTCCACTGCCAGTAGAACAGTGCACCGGATCAATCCTTCTCTCCGTGTGAGTGGTGGGTCCACATGGAAAAACAACACCAAGTTGTTTCTTCAGGTTGAGCCAGACTGACCCCCCGTGGCTGTAGGACATGGCCACCAGGTACTAGCCTGTGACTGCCCCCACTTCCCCACCACCAGGTCTGGCTCCAGTAGGAGGCCTAATCTGGGGGAGTGACTCTTTCTATTTTTGAGTCAATCATAAAGGGTCTTTTTTTTTAATTGCCCTTTGTCTGTCTCCTCAACCGGGACCACATTGCCAAAGGAGGTTGTACCAGGAGCTAATGATCCAGACAACATAGGCTCCAGGATCACTGCAGCTCACAAACCCCTCCACCACAATAAGGTGTTGATTCAGCGAGGAGCTCCCCTTGGAAGAGTTAGAGGTCTTGGCCAAGGATAGGAAAGTGTGGAGTGAGTTGCTTACTCTCTGTCACCATGACCCAAGCCTGAATAAGAGGCAAAAAATTAATGAATGAGTGAACATTTACAAAACTAGACAATGGTACACATGGGCATGAAAACAGCAAGGCCTCTGAAAAATGACATTTAACCCCAACGGCCGCAACCCTCACCCAAATGATTAACCTCTTAAATCCCTTGAACTTGTCCTTTACCAAAATGAATTCTTTAATTATTCAACAATCAATATTTGTTTCTATAGCCCTTTACAGCAGCAAGATGGTGTCCAAAGTGCCTTACATTAAAATCAAAGATCAAGAATTCACAAAAAACAAACCTACAACAGAGTGAAGAAGGCACATAAAAACAAAACATGTCACAGCGCCACTAGGTATGAAAAGCCAGTTTAAATAAATAAGTCCTGAGGTTTGATTTAAAAAGTGCTGGGTCAGAAATAGTGTGAAAATCAGGGGGTAACTTGTTCCACAGTCTGGGTTCAGCTACCGCAAAAGCACGATCACCCCAGAGTTTATATTTTGACCTTGGAACATCTAAGTAAAGTTGACCAGATGCCCGTAATGTCCTACTGTATGTGCAGGAGTTAAAATTTCAGACAAGTAGGACAGTGCAAGGCCATTATTAGCTTTAAAAACAAGAGCAATCAGAGATTTCTGGTGTCCGCCAATCCGGATCACATCCAAAATTCGGTGGAGTCTTCAATGCCCTAATATGCATCCGTGGTGCAAATTTGGTGAGAATCCGTGAAATAGTTTTGACATAATCCTTAAAAGTCTATAAAGTGAAATCCTGAGCCAGAATCTGGATCCGGATCTGGATCACCTCCAAAATTTAATGGAGTCTTCCATAGCGTAATATGTATCTGTGGTGGAAAGTTTGTCAAAATCTGTGCAGTAGTTTGGAAGTAATCCTGCTAACAGACAGACAGACAAATAAATAAACACTGATGATTTTATTACGTCCT
>CABFOU010339549.1:0-12240 GCA_900660325.1 Opsanus beta | reverse complement strand
AATAAAGTCCAAGACATATTCAATAACTTGGAAATGTTCATGTATCCATCCCCTGACCTGTCTGAAGAAAACTGGCAATAAAACTGATTATTTACAGGTATTATACCAAAGGGTGCCTAAACTTATGCACCCCATCATCTTGGCTTTTATATTTTTAATTAATTTATATCAAGTTGTAGAGATTTGCTTTGAGTTTGGGTTTAAGGAAGACAATTTTGGAAATTTTTATTTTTTGGTAGTTTTTATATTTTTGGTATTTAAAATGGCATAAACAAATTAAAATGTGTGAAATACTAAGGGGTGCCTAAACTTTTGGTCCCCACTGTATGTGTTACATAATCTCTCTTGCCCTACTCATTGTGGTAATATCCTGGACAATGGACTTTCCATACTGTATTGTAGATGACCTTGACCTTTGACCAATCAAACTCAAAAGTTAATCATCTGGAGAGAATCACCCAATGAATATTCCTACCAGGTTTGGTTTAAATCTGCTCACTTATTCAAAGGCACACACAGGTGATCACAATATCCTTCACTTCTGCTGGTGTGCAGGGTAATAACAGACAACAGTGTTCACACAAAACCTTCACAATTAAGCCCTTTGAAGCAACCGGTTCATGGTTTACTATTTCTGAATGATAATGTGTAACTGTGTAGATTAGAGAGATGGGCAGCAGAGAGACCTCAATAAATACATAAAGGTGCATTAAACAGTGTCTGATATAGTGGGTTTTTGGCTACAATATTTAGTATTTGTCTTTTAGACTCCCGGGGAAACCGATCAATATAATTTTGCCAGAAATGTGTAAAATATGACCACTTTAAAGGCATAAAAATGCTAATTACAACTAGAAGGTGCACTCCAACAGCACATACCTGTACTGGATTAACTAGAGGTCTATGATCAAATTCATAAAAATGATATACTAGTTGCTTGCATATATGACATATTGTGTTAGTAAATATTTTGTGATGAAGTATCTGAATTAACAAACTGGTCAACCTCGGTACAAATGTGATGTATTAAAAACCAGCAAAAGTTCAATTATCATTAGTTTAACGCTACGGGAGTCTAGGCATTGTACGTGAAGCATCATTAAAATCCAAACAGTGTAGGAGGAGTTGTGTTTACAGTAATCATGGAAAGATAGACAGACGGATGGACGGATGGCCAGGGTAAGTCCAATATGTCCTCTAAATTTTTGTTTGTAGGGTATATTAATAACGATCAGCATTCATCTTTATGCAACATATGCTCAGATATCTGTGATGTTTCTTGAAATTCTGGTTCTTGAAATACCAATATAAGAAAGATAATAGCCATATGGATTCAGAAATGACCTGTCTCAAAATTTAATCAACAATTTCTTTATCTGCGGGTCATGCTATAGTTTTGGAATTAATATGCGCGAACCAGACGGGGTAATCACATAACCAATAACCCTGTCGGCTGGTGGATGTAATTAACAGGTTCAAAGTTTAATTAATTTGTCCAATTTGGAAACTTCTTTCCTACCCATAGCAACAGTCAGACAACTACAAATATAAATTATCATCAAACATACAAATAAGTAGCAAAACAAAAATGCAACTAAAACTAAAAAAAAAACGTATCACAAGGATTAAATAGAACAATACTGGTAGGTACAAATGGAATACTGGCATAGCAAGTTCCAACGGGAAGTTCCCTGGTATCCATGATTTGAAGGCAGCAACCTTACAAGCTACTGAGAGAATCGTAGTTTTACCTCATTTTTTTGCTGATCTCCTGATGGCAACCTAAGGCCAACAAACACAGGGAAGACAAATGTGAGATAGAAAGCAGATGCCTTATGATAATGTTTTCAAGTAAGTATATTCGGGATGTGGAAAGTGTATCAAAGTGATTGTGTTATGCAGTATAAGTATACTCTTGGAAAGCTAGTGAGCAGTCATGCAACTATGAGAGGAAGAGAATTAAGAGTTTATTCTGATCAGCACCATCACCAATAGTGGAAAGGTGAATTCAGACTGAAACCAAATCCAATCATATTTTTGCAGTCTGCATTTATGCATCATAAACAGCATATGCACCAACTCTTCAAATATTAGCTGTATCCAGCATAAAACAGACAATGAATACAGAAAACTTTAGTTCCTAGTGTTCTCCATTTCACTCTTATCTCTGTAAATTTGTGTAGTCCTATATGTCTGGCAATAACAAATTTTCAACTAGTGTTGATGTTTCATTTCACACTATATACTGATAACTTGTATTGACTGTATATTTTATTGACTTTGTAACTCAACTGCTGTTAGATTTGATTTCACTTTTAGTCTGAAAACACCTTAAAATGTTAGTGACCAAACTGAAACTCCGAAACGCAAGTGGCATACAACATATATACCTTCCTTCATCGTCCGACATATCGCTTAAAGTGCTATCGTCAAATACAGAGAGAGAAGTTCCATTAACATGGGCGTTGGCCTGAAAGACTCTGCTACCCTGGGCGCCTCTGGCCAGCTCCAGCTGCAAGGTCTCCTCTACAGCTATTCCTTGACCTTCTTTCCTCACGCTTTTGCAGGCCTGTTTGAGTGGGAGTGGCAACTGAACTGGTACCCCATTGGTGCTACAGAGAGTAACAGACCTAGTTACTATATCTATTTACATTCTGGTGTCCTGGAAGTATTAGTCAAACAACAATTCTGTCAAGTATGTCATTCTAAAACAAGCACACACACTCAGGATGAATTAAATCGTGCTTTGGCCATTTTGACCACAGTGTTTTACATTGTTTCTTCTGTGTCAATGCCTAAAACATGTAAAAACAAAATAATGCATACCTCTTGTCTCTTTGGATAACACTGTGAATGGCTGATGGCCGCTCTTCCATTACAGTTGTGTTACTGTGAGCTGACTGCTCTTTTTGCCATCCTAATTTGGTCTCAGGTTTCTCCACAGCCACTCCTTCTGATTCTTTTTCCACAGCACTCGAAGAGTCAACTGATTTCTGTAACTCCACTGCTGTCTTTGCCGTCTCTCTGCCAGCCTGAAAAGTCAAGGATAAATAGTTTTTCATCTAAGATGAAAGATTCACATTAAGTAAAACATGCTAGGGCCAACCTTTTAAAGATGCATCTTGGAGTAGGCATTTGTATTCTTTGCCATACATAATTTAGTGCTGCTGTATCCTTTCCTTTTGGAGTCCAAATACCGTAGTGTGGACACGCTATTTGACCGTCATTTCAGGTATTTATACATTGATGTGCCATTCAGAGCCGTGAAAAAAATGGATTTGCATACTGTAGTTCATGTAGATCATGCTGTTAATAGACAGCAGAAGACAAAATATTTAAAAAAAAAAAAAAAAAAAACTATGAACAGACATGAACAGACAATATCTGAAACAATAGACTGAGAGCATCTCTAAATTAAAGTTGTAATACAGAATTCAAAATCAAACTGAAAAGAAAAAAGGGGGCACGGAGTACAGCACATGCCTCTGCCAAAGTATTATTAGACCCTTCAACCTTATTACCCTCAACTGACACCAAAAGACATCCAAAAGGCTGGCCACAAAACAGTGATGAATTTTTCAGTTTATTATCCCATGTAGATCAATCTTTTTAAGGCACATTTACATGTCTAAAGACGAACTCCATCAACGCATGCACTGAAACATAAAGCAATGCAACACGTCACATTTCAACAGCACTTCTTTTCAAAGAAGGCAATTATTTTGACCACCTTCACACCACGTCACCTTGAGTTGGCACATACAACAGAAATTTTCCAACAGTCATGCAAACAACTAAGGAAGATACAGTAACACAAATGAGTGACTGTAACTAAAAACGGAAGGCCTCTATTTTATGACCATGCTTAAAATTTCCAAAATACCTCATCTTCCCTTGTGTTGCAACCAGACTCAAATGGAAGATGGCAAACATCACAAATTCGGATGACATAAAAGGAAGTGGAATGGCACTTTTTTGTAGTGTAGGGAATTTAATTTGAATGCTAAATAAATAAAACAATCATTTTAATTGCAATATAGCACCAAGACCTTCATACATAAATTTCCACTAATGTCAAATTTTTTTAATTTTTTTTTTTTTTAGTTTGGTTAGAAAGAAACAAAATATAAAAGGAAACCTGTTATATTAATGGCATTAAAACTGCAGTAACACAAAGGGCAGGTAAACACTCAGACAAGGAAAAACAACTAAAAGATGTGTAAGAAAAAAAATCCACTACATGATAATACGATACAAATGTGTTCCACCGGGACTGTAAGGAAACACATGCTGTATTGCAGTGTGTAAGGAGTAACTGTCTTGTAATCATGCATGTGGGTGAGATCACACCAGAACGGAGCAGTCTGAGAATGTTAAACAAGAGTGCTCTGAGAGCACAATATCCCCCGCTGGCAAATGCTGCTTTGGTACAAGTGCTTGCTACATTCTGATAACATTTCAAAGACTTGTACCAATTTTCACAAAATTCATCCTAAATGTGTGAGGAGTTGATTTCAGAGTGCAGGCTCCCACTCATGAAACTGATGGCGTCTAGATTTGTTATCCAAGGGCTATAACTGTGGTAAAATGGGCCCCACTTGAACGATATGATAATATGTGTATTACCAACGTATAACAAGGACTTGTACCAAGTTTCACAAAATTCCTCCTAAAAGTGTGAGAGGAGTTGATTTCAGAATGCTTATACCCTTTTTTGGGAGGGATAGACAGACAGACGGAAATCACCACGACATAATTCCCCTTCAGGCCTTCGGCCAGGGGGGGTTAAAAACCCTGCAATGCAACCGTTGCCATATTTCCTGTATTTCATCAGAACACCTTTTACATGGTATTATGTATGTATTATTACAGGCATAAGGGCAGACAAGCAGGGGTATATATACACACACACACACACACCCACACACACACACCCCCACCATGTTAGGTGTTATCCACAAACACCCAATAATAACGTCTTTCACCCAGGGTGTTCTGTCCTTTTTAGCATGCTCTGTGTGGCCTCCACTAAGTTGACACAGTGCAACATGAGCACTAACTGTATCCTGTGCGCACACAGTAGCATTTTGAGTGTTCAATAAAACGTGCCTTTGTTACATACAAGGGTACTTCAGAAACTTCTCAGTGTCATGCACAAAACATCACAGAAGAAAGATTGTTTTTGCATTATTTTTAAACATAGTCTCCCTTGACGTCAATGCACTTGGTCCACTGATGTTCAAGCTTCGCTATCTTCGCAGAAGAAGGTGACACCTTGAACCTCCAGATACTTTTGTTTCAAGAAATTTTAAAATACCCTTGTATTTATTTCTCTCACACTCTGAAGCTTTACATCAACCACAGATAGGACAACCACTTGTGTCATGTTGCTCCTTCACTGCACGCCATAGACAGAGGTGCAGCACACTATAATGTATCGTATCATCATGTAGTGTATGGATAAAATAAGGCCCCGTGTCCACATAGTGTTGTTTTTTTCTGTTGTTTTGAGAGGGAGCTAAGCAGTGCTTCATTCCAGCGATTTCTTAAGATAAACAAAGAAAACCCTGCTGCCATATGCGGACTGTGATAAAAGGACCCACCCTCAACAGAAACATGATCTGTCCAATCTGTTCCTACAGATGAGCTTTTTTGGTCTCTATTGTGATATATTTTCTGTGACACATTAGGTAAATGTAAACAGATGGTAAAAAACAAGCCTCTTCTGTTGTTGGGGAGGTGATGATCTAGTGATTAAGCATTGGGCTTGAGACCAGTGGATCCTCGGTTCAAACCCCAGCCAGACCAGACAATCATGAAGGGCCTTTAGGCAAGGTCCTTCATCCCCGATTTGCTCCCTGTGAGTAGTGAGCGCCTTGCATGGCAGCATCCTGACATCTGTGTGTGAGTGTGTGTGTCAATGGGTGAATGCAAGGCATCATTGTAAAGTGCTTTGAGCTTCTGATTCAGATGGAAAAGCGCTACATAAATGCAGTCCATTTACCATTTACTTGGTTGTCTGAGTGACACGTTCTTCCCCATTTGATTTATTGCCTGAAAAGGCGCTACAGTGACAACACCAATGCCTTTCTGAAGTCTTTTTGTGCCTTCACACAAAAAAAGCCAGAGATCTCTGAAAAAAGATGACTGATGCAGTTTTTTTTCCCCTAGGCAGTTGCATATGCTCCATTGTCATATGGAGTAAGTTAAAAAAATTAAAATAAAAAGACACGGGCACTCAGAGAAATGCTACATGGACACGGGCCTTAAGATGTGGTCACAGTGTAAAAAACAAAAAAAGCTGAATGAAAGAAGGGAATAAAAATGAAGTAAATAAAAAAAAAAGAGAAACAGAAGCAATCTAAAAGAGACTACTGGACTCAGGGGTAGGTATGTAACCTCTACCTCTTTTTGCAGTTGGGCCTTTTCCTTCTCCAAATCCAGGAACACAACCTTGAGCATCCCTACCTCATATTTAAACCTTTCCATGTCCTCTTCCAACTCTTCATCGGAAACACGTGGAATGGTTGCTGAGCATGTGCTTAGGGATGGAGGCTGGGACGTAGTCAACTCTGCAGGAGCTTCTGAAGTTGCACGGCCCTTCCCAGCTTCATCCTGACTGGTGGCGACGTGGTTTTGTGAGAAAATTGTCAACTGTGGTTGCTGAGATAGCCCACATCTGGTCTCAGCTTTTAAGAATGAACAACTGTCACCATCAGGCCTGAGTATAGAATGACCATCAGCAAATGCTGTGGCAGCATGATCTGTGTTGCTGTCTCTCTGTGCAGTAGTGAATTCTCTTGGTGAGGATGACCTGCACTCCTCTTGAACTTCATTACAGGGTAGATCTGGGTCTCGGCAGGCATCACTCTCGTGAGCTGGTGGTTCACAGACTTGCATTATGTCCTCACATTGGGAGCTGTCATTTGACTCTGTCACTGACTCTTCCAGTCCAGACTCCCTCTGCTCTGGTATGGGGAGGAGGGATATACTCCTTGCTCTGGCTGGTGGGCGTGCAATCACTTCCTCGTCTTCATCATCACTCAGTGCTTCTTCTGCAGAAACAGATTCAGCTGTGGGTTGCTCTTCTTCTGGGTCTTCTGCAGTATTTATGTCTGGTTTAAAAAGTTCTCCAAACTTCTCTTTCAATTCACCAGCAACATTCCTAAAATTGGATTTCACCTCCCTTTTCTCCACCTCCACCCAGAGCTTCTCATATCGTTTCTCCCAGGGGACAACATCTTCCGAGTTGCCTCTTTCCCTGGGACTGCACTGATCACTCATATCATCCGCCTTTTGTCCAGGGTCAGCAGAACATGGGCTATTTAAGTCTAAATCGTCAGTTTCTACTGCACTAACTTTCTCCTTTGACATCATGGATGCACAAGAAAAACAAGACAAAAATGTTCAACAATACTCAATAATTCAATGTATGTGTTGCAATTTCACATGTCAGCAGAAACAGCACTTTTAAATGATTGTACTTAAAATGTATATTATGCAAGGGGAAAGATAAAGCCCCAAACTGCCTTATTATGCTTTGTTTACGGGAGTGGATTCAAACTGGTTCCAGAAAAGGCAGAAGAGTTGCACGTTTTATTTGACCACTGTTTTCACTGATGAACACTCCTCCAAGTACAGGGGAGGAGTTCAACAGTGAAATCATGTGGCGATGTGATCAGAGGGAATAAAAATGTCTCTCTGTTGATAGTTTCTGGAACAGTCTGAAATCACTGATTTAAGTTCTAATGACAGCATTACTGTAATAATTTAGATTATGGAAACTAAAAGACATAAATCCAATATTCGTAAAACTGCAAACAGGTTAAACAGACTTGACTGCATCTCAACACAAATGACAACCAGCTAAAGAATCTGTGCTTTATGTTCCTGCTTAAAGTTTGCAAAATACCTCATTTTCACTTGTGTTACAATCAAACTCAAAAGGAAAATGTCAAATTTGGACGATGCAAAAAGTGCAGGAAATTCACCTGGATTAGTGCTTTGTTATGACATGGTATTTTTGTGGATATTGCTTACCTTTGGATGCCGCTCTTCAGATTCAACATTGCTTTTGTCATCTCTTGCCACTGCTGACACAACAGGAGAACCGAATAAGTGGGGAGTTATTAATCCAGAGAAACCGTACCCACAAATATGTTTAAAAAGACCAGTGAGCCTTACCTGGTCTAACTACTGCAGGACGATCAGCTACAGTCTGCAGCTGGTTGTCAGTTTTGCCTGCACCAAACGATGATGTTAAACTGTCTGGTTCCAAATCTGATTCTGTATGACAGCACATCAAAGACAGAAAGGCAGGGTTTACAGTCAGGTACCAAAATAATTATTTTTACAACCATTTTTTTGTTTGTTTGTTTTTTAGACAAGTCAAGGGAGGGATACATGAGCATTCCCCAAGTCAATGAGTGTGACAATGAGTGTGAGAACAGTGTGGTAAAGTACTGTAAATCTGTCTGCAGTGGGGAGTTCTCAAAAACTGAGTGATTATGTAAGAAGGAGACTAGTGAGGGAAGGAACCAAGACACCCAGAACAACTCTAAAGGAGTTACAAGCTTCTGGGGCTGTGACTGCACCAACTCTGGACAGTGCAACTTTGGTCTGTTGCACCACCACTCACAGCTTTGCGGTAGAGAAGCATAGAAAAGGATTTCCATTCCAAGAAAAGACATCAGATCTAGGCTCTGGTCACCTTTGTGCCCTCTGGCAAACTGCAGATAAAATTTCATGCCTTCTTTTTGAATAAATCATTCTCTGTCTCACTGCACAATGAAGCTTCACAACTTTACAATCAAGCTGTGATTGCATGTAATGTAGACTTTCAGAATTCAGTGTAACACTATTACTACATTTTACCTTCTTCACCCTCTGATTTCTGAAGAACCAGCTTCCTTGCGTGAGGCTGGGGATGGGGCTTCGGGTGGGATGTACCAGGCAGAATGTTTTCAGAGTTGACGGTCCTCTGGGATGGAAGGGGTGCTGTTGCAGAAATGATTTGCTGCTGGTCCTCAACAGATGGATTGGGGCACTGTGGAAACTCTTCAAATCCAGAGGAGGCCATTCTACAGCCAGGGAGGCTCCTCTTACTGGCAGTACTAGCTGAATCCCAGTCTGATGGATCTGTACCATGAACACAATGACAACTTATAGGCCTATATGCAAAACAACATTAACTCCATTACTGCCCTATTTGGACGAGACTGTTTAACATGAGGGGGCAGCATGTCTGTAATACTTATGGCTGATTCAGGCGGGATAAGAAAGCTTGGTATAAATTACAGCGAGTGGAAACTCAACAGCCTGCTGCTCTGCTGTCACTCCTCAAAATTAATAAACAAATAAAAACTATGAGGCTAAATGGAAATAATTTGTCTCTACAGTCACTTTGCATCGCCTGTCTTTTTTTTTTGGCTGTTTATGTTCTGTGCAGTTACACGCTCTGTGCACCTCCCTCATACAAACACAAAACAAACGTGCCATCACACTGATTTTGTATTCAATGTATCACTTTAGTTTTTTCTTTTTTTTTTTTTTACAGACGTGTACGCTCTGTAATGTGCTTCGTGCTTTAAGGAGAGCATTTAGTCCAAAGATGCATCGTGAAGGAACACACAGAGTTGAGGCACTGACGTGAGTATGATCACATGATTTCAGAGACTGTAACCGTGATATTCCTTCATTCATTCATTTTCTACAGTTTACTGGGTCCGGATCATGGTGGCAGCAGACCAAGCAGCTCATCCCACACTTCCCTATCTTTGGCCAAATCCTGTAACTCTTCCTGGGGGATCCCGAGGTGTTCCCAAGCCAGCTGGGAAATATAATCCATCCAACATGTCCTGGGTCTTCCCTGGGGTCTCCTCCCAGTTAGACGTGCCTCGAAGAGCTCTCTAGGGAGACAACCAGAGGGCATCCTCACCAGATGCCTGAACCACCTCAACTGGCTCCTTTTGATGCAAAAATGCAGCGGCTCTAGTCCGAGGATCTCCTGGATAGCTGAGCTTCTCACTTTGTTGGAGACGGAGGAATCTCCTTTCCACCACTTATATCCGTGACCTTATTCTTTCGATTTACCCTCCTATCCTCACCTATGATCATAAACATGGGTTCATGATCATCGGTGAGGGCAGGCGTGTAAATCGACTAGTAACTTGAAAGTCTCGCCTTCTGGCTTAGTTCCTTCTTCACCACGATAGTCCGTTACAGCGTCCGTAAAACATCAATCCGTCTATCAATCTTACATCCCAACTTACCCCCACTCGTGAACAAGACCTTAAGATACTTAAACTCCTCCACCTGGGGCAATAAGTCTCCCCTGACCCAGAGGGAACAATCCACCGTTTTCCGACAGAGGACCATGGTCTCAGGTTTGGAGGTGCTGATTCTCATCCCAGGTGCTTCACACTCAGCCTCAAACCTGCTCAGTGCGCATCAGAGGTCACTGCCTGACGAAGCCAACAGAACCACATCATTAACAATGGAGCAGGTCTCAGCTTCATTATATCTAAATTCCGGGTGTGTTCGTGAAGCAAAGGGCTAGCTGCCGGCGACCACATTAGTACCCTTTCCCTCTGTTGGTTTACTACTGGGAACGAGTGGTTTAGGTGCGGTTAGTTCCGGCAGACTGATTCTGCTCTTTTTCTCTCTGAAGCAGAACATGGACCTGGGTCCATGATTTCTGTCAACATCTACTGGACGCCGAACTACCTTCCAAGGGTGGCCGGCCTGATGGACAACGCGATGGAGCAGCACTTCAAATTGACTTGCACATTTTGGGACTTTTTCAAAATGTTTGGAATTGAATGGGAAAGTGTGTCCAAAACTTTAACTGGCACAGTATATACACCAGTGCTAAAAGCAAGCACGGGCCTCAACCATAAAAACTGAACTTTGCCTTGCGATGCACACACCACCACGATTATGTCGTCACTACTGCTGCAAATACACAGTCATCCACTTTAGACCTGTCAGTGTACATAGTTGCATAAGAAGGAAAACAAAATCTAAAAGCCCAGTCAGTCACACCGAGGGTTAGAACCACCCTACCACAGGTTCAGGGCCAAATGTGCACCTCAGACACATCTATAAGACAAATACGTTGGGGAGCATCATGGAAAAACTGCCTCAGGAGCATCTGTGTGTCCCTCTGTAAGCACGGCTGTAGCATGCACATGTTACCATAGATGCAGGTTTTGTGGTTCTGCACCGCAGACAGCTCTCGCAAGAATGAGGGCAAAAAAGGATGACAGTCTTATAAATTCGTGTCACATACACACAACTGTTACACAACAATGCTGTCACCATTGTGCATGTGTGCATCAGTGTATTTCGCAATAAACTTATATATGTAACTGCAGCTGCCACATGATGACTCTGTACAGGGGATGTCCTAAATGCTCCCAAAGCCAATCAAGCATTTGCATATAGGACTTGTAGACCCGTAAACTATGCTCCCATAATCCACTCCAGAGTGGACTAGCACTCTGTATCGCTACAGACGGAATGTACACTCCGCTGCTTTCGCCAAAACTTTCATGATATCATCAATTCTGAAACATCTCTTTCTGAAAAATTTCATGAGTGGAATAAAAGACGGGTTGTTATCAAAAGTATGTAAATTAGGAATTTAATCTCCTTTTCCACTGTGATGGCTTCTGCATCCGTGTAGAGCTCAGGGTCACGATTAAGGAACAATAACAGTTTTTGTTTTAAAATTTAAAAGATGAGAAGATGCGCTACTTCATAATTTAAATTGATCAAAAAACATGCCACCTTGTGACTGCATAAACATTTTTATTTTATATAAAAAACGAGACCACAAAAGAGCACCTAAGAGGGCTGTTGGCTTTTCAAAACTGAAAACTGTTAAACAACGATAATGTTGTAGAAAGGTCTATATCAACTGACCTTAATTTACTAAGCCATAATACTTTTTTTTTCATGCCTCCAGCGCACTCAGCATCGTAATACTTATATTTAATGCCCCTTTTGACAGTTTTGTGTTAGAAATCATAATTTATGGCTTAGTAAATTCAGACAGTCACGATGGTGCGTGTTTTTTGTTTTTTTTTCATGCCTACAGCGCACTCAGGCCATATGTTGCACCTGCTGCACTGGTAAATTTTATTAAACACAGACATTATAGTGAGCTATAAAGTAAAATTAAACAAATGACATTACACATGTACATGGTCCAGCGCTCCCGCGAGTCCCGCGACTTTC
>CABFOU010339547.1:0-14397 GCA_900660325.1 Opsanus beta | reverse complement strand
AAACTATACCTTTTTGGAATTGTTATGATCAGACAAATAATGGGGTATAGTTTTCAACATGATTGGGGCATTTTTTAATTTTGACCCCTGTGTAATTCTTCATTGACCCCTGTAGCTCATTAGAGGTCAGCTCCAGGATGTCTCCATATCTGAAAATAAACATTAGTTAATTTAGAACATGTGTGCCAATTTTGGTGCTTTTAGAACAATTTGAACAATTGGTATGGAAATTTTAGCTAAGCTGCACCACTATTTGAGGTTCAACACTTTCCACATACTTAACATTCTGCCTGAAGCTTTCCCCCCCATTGCATTTTGCGAACAAACATCTGGACATAAAAATATAATTCACAATCAGTGTGGCAGACTTCATTTCTCTTTCTTTCTTTTCTTTTTATAAATGGTACAAATCCCACAGCTCAGTACATGAAAAATATTGTGGCCTTTCAGCTTCATTGTTTCTTTTTGTTGTTGTTTGTTGCACCGCCACAATGCATATTCTTTCATTGAGAAAAGTTTTATTATAGTGGGTGGAGATGCGTCCCTGACAACACTGAAAGAGTCAAAGTCTGAATACTGCCTGTGAAGAAACTTTTATTATCAAGCACAACAAACATCTGAAAGCTAATTAAACAAAGGCAGATGACGCACAGCGTAAACAGCAACGTGAAGTTATGTTCGCATTATTATATTATTATTACATATTCGCATTCTAAGAATAGCAAGAATGGCATTCCGAAGATGGCAATCTATTTTAGTGGCGAGTGCGCTTGCTTACAAGAGAGAAGGGCCCCGGTTCAAAACCACCTGTGCCCATTCATCATGAAATGTGGAATTGTGTCAAACTGTAACTGTGTGCAACACTTGTGCCAAATCAACATGTGGATCTATTTGTTGCAGCCCTGTTCCCTTACTCACAAATTGCTTCTTTGGGAAATTTACCTCTTTAAGGTCTCATATCCATAAAATTGACTTTAAGATATTTTAGGCCTTTTTAGATGCTTCCCACTGCGTTCATGCCTGGTTTTAAAGAGAGCTGCCTGGCTGCTGTGTAACAGCTAATAAAAGACAGCTTTAAGTTGGCAACAGTTAAAACACGTTGATTTGCCAGCTGAAAAACTCTCCCGCGGTTCCCCCTGGTTACTTCGTATGGAAATTATTTCTCTAGTCAATTTCATGACGGATTGTACAGATACTGTATTACACAATTACACACACCATAAGGACAACAAAGACTTCCCCGATATTAACATTTTGTCTAATAAAATGTATTAATTTAATTAATTAATTTTTTCTAACTTGTCTTCATAATAAAAACACGAGATGCGTATATATTTTTAATGCAGAATGGTAAGCGTTTTTGCCACTAAAATTAAAAAAGATCCATTGAAAAGCTTAATGGAGGTTATCTGGCTAAATGAGTGGTGCGCGACTGCTCCTACACAGGTCACAGTATCATCAGGAGCTCATAACTCTGACCTGACCGCGTATCCTTTAAAAACTCCTCGCCTCCAGCTGTTCACAGTGAAGCCGAGCTGTATATTAAACACTCTGTTCAGCTGCTGCTGTAACTATTGAATTGACAGTTACTTTTGCAGCACCAATTCACCTTTCCTTCAGTGTTATAATTTGTTCGATATCAAATTATAACTCCTACTCAACCAGATGTACCGACTATAATCAGCTGCTCTGCTGTTGATCCAACATTCATTTGGATAAGTGGCTACAAAGTGGATGGATGGTTGTCACAGGAAGCTTTTTCTGATTCGCTTTTGTCGCACTCGCAGATTTATTTCATTCCATTATGATACATTGATGCTTTGTTTGCAGATTGCAACGACTGTGTTCTCGCAGACCACCATTATTTTCGTGGCAATAAGTAACACTCGATATTTTTGATTGTGACTTTAGATAACGTATTTTCGTATTATAGTGGCACCGGAGTGTTCATCACATCTGTGTAAAAATGCATCATGAAGAGGAAAAATATACCACGTTTGCCCGTCGGAGGGCCCAGGGTCAAGCATCAGCCCAGCCCCCTTTTTTTGAAGAAGAAAGTTGGTTAAACGCCCACCTGAAATTAAATTAAATGACATGGAATCCATTTAATGAATGAGAAAAGGACAAAAAATAGGCACAATCAGGTGAGTTAGTTGTGATACATTTTTTTTATTTGTGATGAAATTAGACGTTTTATTGACATTGGCATTCCGATGTGCGTGATATCGGCCATGCTCGCGCATCGGCCCACCCGCTCTTCAGGCAGAATTTCGCATGGAGAGCCCTGGGACCTCTGATGGGAGAATGGGGTCGATAGGAGGGTCGGCTCTGCACCCACGCGATCATTTCAATAACAAGCAAGATACTCTCATAAATCAAATATCTTCTGAAAGCTTGGAATGTTCTCTATCAGGCAGTGGCGTTACTGTTCCACGTAGTCACCTTCCCCTTCCACTCACTTAATGCCAATGCCAGACAAGTTCTTGCATCCCGTTGGTAAAGAAACTGGATGTCTTCTCTTGGTACCAGCAACGCGCAGCTTCTTGCACCTTTGTATCATCAGTAAAACGTGTCCCTTCAGGTGTTTTTTCAGCTTAAGAATAAAGGAAAAGTTGGAGGGTGTACGACTCGGACCGTATGGCAAGTGTGAAGATCTGCTCAAATTTGAGCCGTGGGTTTTGTGTATCTGTTGGTGGGGAAGCATGTGAGCGTGGCCAGTTCCTCTTGTCATCACCGTGGCGAGCTCTCCCCGTCCGGCCACGCTCCTCAACAACTACTTCGGCCTGGTGGCCAGCCCACGCTATACACCGTATACAGTTTATGTGTTTTAAAAAGGTGTAAAACACATGCAAAACAATCCGCTGTGGTGTGCAGAAAAACTCATCTCTTCATCTCACAGTGTTGCAGCGGGATCCTCAGCACTGTCGTCTTCTGCCGTTTCTACACAAAAAAAAACCACCTTCTTCACACTCTTCACAAGTGTGACTAACACAGGCTGGTGAGTCAGACCACCACACCCCCCACCAGGTGTTTCATCAGCAGTGACCCTACCTTCAACCTGTCTAAACCCCACCTACTGTGACACATCTATAACTCAAATGAATCCCCTCAAACACACTCATAACACATGGCTAAGAACTTAGAATCTCAGGTCTGGGAGCAAGCAAGTCACAACATAAATCACACAACAGAACGATGCTGGGTCCTGGATGGCAACCACACAAACTCTCAACTGGTTGTTACCGCCAAGATAAATCAATGTCTCTCAATCTTTGACACCCTCACCGCATACAGATACATTTCTGATGGCTGAGTCCAGGAAGTCATTGAAGGGCTGTATCTTTGTCTTGATGCAGGACAATCGCAAACAATCAGTCAAATTCTCAAGTGATGCAAACAGGGCATCTATTTATTCTGCAAAGATCCCAGCATCATCAGCGAAGTCAAGATCAGTAAACCTTTCATCACCAACAAAGACACTGGAACTGCTGGTTTCCACCATGCCAACATCCACTCAATGCAAGCATGAACTCAAAATAATGAATAAGAAACATTTTTTTTTTTAATATGATTGAATCAGTGGATTGCAGATTAGAAACAAATGTTAGGGTAGACTTCCACAAGCTTCCCAATGATTTGCTGAAATTTTGGCCTATCCTCCTGATGGAAGTGGTGTAAATCAGTGAAAGAAACACTCAGTCATGATGTCATTTATTTTAAAAGTACCCTCTGATGTTTCACAGTTTTGATGGTGTTATTTTGGCTAAGTGCATCACCCTTTTTTCTTCATACACACCACTGATTATTACGGGTGAACAGTTCTATTTGTGTCTCATCTGGCCAGAGAACATTGCTCCAAAAAGCTAGGCCTTTGTTCTGGCGTTCAACTGCAAACTTCTGTCAAGCATTTTTATGTCAATTTTCCAGTAATGGCTCCTCTTTGGCTGACAGCCTTTCAGGCCTTGGTGATGGAGTGCTGTCTTAATGGTGGATGATGACACATTTCAACCTCATGCCTTCAACTGCTTCACCAGCTCCTCAGCTGCAATCATTGGATTCTGTCTGAGCTCTTGAACCAAAGTTTGTTCATTTCTGGGAGTTAATTTGGGCCTCCTTCTTAGAGTTTTAGTACGTATCAATGTAATTAAGTAACTTATTGTAGAATACCGTGTACATGTTACGATGACTGCAGCAAAGTAGGCAGGCAAAGGATGTATTCATACAGCGCTTTCATACTCAAAGTGCTTTACAGTAATGTCCTCACATTCATCCACACACACACACCAATGTCAGGGTGCTGCCATGCAAGGAACAAAGGACCTTGCCCAAGGGGCCTTAGTGATTTTCTGGTCTGACGGGGATTGGAACCAAGGATTCTCTGGTACCAAGCCCACTGCTTTAACCACTTGAACATCACCTCACAATACGTGGTTGATATGCAGAAGAACTCAGGGTGATTTGGACTTTCACGTATGAACTGGTACAGGAGGATTTACGTTAGAGCTACAACAATTAATCCATTCTTAATCAACTATTAAATTAATAAACAACTATTTTGATAATCGGAGACTTTTTTTGAATATATAAATTCTCAGATTTTTGCTTCTTGAATGTGAATACTTTCTGGTATCTCATTAGTTTCTTTACTACTATCTTGTTGAGGACAAAACAAGACATAAACAAGGCATAATCTTTGGCTCTGGAAAACAATGATTGGCATGTTTCACTATTTTTTGACATTTTTTGGGACCTAAAAACAAATCAATTAATTGGGAAAAATAATTGACTGATTAATCAACTATGAAAACAATCATTAGTTCCAACCATAATATAAGCAGACGCCTCTCCTTCGAGAGGATTATCCCCCCCCACCCTCTTCCTTCTACTGGCTGCTCCCATTCAGATCATCTGTCTTCACCTCACTCAAATTCGTTATGGAAGTATGGTTTTTATGATCTGCACATTGGAGAGGGTGCACATATAAACTGTGCTAATGGGTGACGGGTGAATGCCATGCGTAAAGGTTTGTGTCATCAAGTGTGAATGTGTAGTGTGTTTGTGCCTCTGTGCATTTACAGTGTATAACACCTTGTCATACTCCTCACAACGAAATAGGGCACACACTGCATTGTAAATGTTTCGAGCATGCGCTGTGTGAACTCATGCGGTCAAGCTCCATCTCCCCACCACACAGGATCGTATCACAATTACAGTATACACACTGAAACACAACCAGTACTTCTTTACAAACCACCCTCAACACGCATTCCTACTCCAGCATCCTGTAATGTACTCTTGCTTAATATGTTGATGGGTTGCTGAAGAAAAAACAACAGCTAAGGCAGTGTAGTACCGACGATTTGACAGTAAACAGTTTGAATGCAGCCACTTTCTTGAGCAGCAATTTAGTCCACTGTCATAAAAGGACATGTTGCACCAGTGGCGGCTGCTGGTCTTTCAAAGAGGGGAAGCTCATTGTCGGCTTACATCATAAAATTTGTCAACTTATTTATACATATATTCTGCCCTCTGTTCCTTTTCAAGAAAATGGTCTGTGGCCCTATTGTGCCAAGTAGGCATCTTTTCCAGGGACTTGACCAGTGTCCGCTCAATGGCCAGCACAGCTAGGCTGCTTAGACGGCCTTGGTCAATTGTGTTGAGGGTGTAAGACTTAAGTCTTTTTAAGCAGGAGAAGCTCCTTTCTACACCCGCAGATGTAGCTCCAATTGTTGCCGCTAATGATAACAGTTTGTACAGCTGAGGCACTGCACTGTCCAACCCCATGTCTTTTAGAAAACCCAAGAAATCACACAGCTTTCCCCTGATACCCTGTAAGTCCTGATTTGAATACAGGACTTGAAGTTCAGACCTCAGTCTCCCTGAATCAAAGTATCGGTCATAACTTTTCAGGACACTTTGGAATGCCTCCTCTGGAAACACTTCTCTCATGCCATCAAACTTCCCTGGATTGACTACTTCTAAGAAGCGAAAACTTTCCAAATTTGAAAAACGCTGAGGAATCTGCTCCATGAGATTATCAAGGATGGCCATGTACAGATTTCTGTAGCGCTTCTAGGGATCCTGGAATTGGGAGAGACGGCGTTCTCATTGGCTCATCTTGTGAGTCGGATGTGAGACCTGCTGCTTTGGCATAAACAGCCTGGAAAGCCCCCTCTGACCTCTTCTCATTGACAAAAGCAAGAAGAGACTCAATTCTTTTCTTGCAGCAGAGAACATCCATAGCCCTCTGCTGGACGATATTAAAGGCCACATCAGTCTCTGAGAAGATTTGTTCATATGTGTACAAAGAACACAAACTCAAAATCCTCCTGTTTCATTACAAAACCTTTGGCACAATCCATTGTGTCATAATCCATTGTATTATCTGCAATAATGTTATAAAAAGTCTGCAGGAAGCCATCATAGTTGTTTGCCACAGTGCTCACTATCCGTGAAATGAAATTCATTTCCGAGTGTTTCCAACAGCGTTTACGTAGTTTTGAGGAAAACGTCCCAGCGCGTGCTTGAATGGAATGTAACTGCTAACATCAAGAATGGAGAAGCAGGTTTATTTCAAAGTTTGCATAAGTGTGATGTCATGTCATGATGACTCGTTTTTAAGTGAAAACTGTTCATTTTGATGGAATCACGGTAAAAGCAGCAGCTGCTCTCCACTGTGCACGTACACGTCCATCATGAACGCAGCCTGTTAAAAACAGTCTCTGATAGAGGCTCAGCTTTGTGCACTCTTATAAGTGTTGTCATCGATATAACTGTGAAAAATCTAAGAAATACATCTATGATTAGGCAGCCTGAAAAACAGTGGAGAGTTACGTGTGCACATTCAAGGCGTTACCTATAATGGGGTTAAAACAGCAAACAGACTCAGAGAAAACAGAGAACATACTCCGCGCACATCGAGATCCAAAATCCGACAGACTCTCTCAAAGTAAAATAAAATTAAAGCCTGCCAGCTCCACTGACGAGAACAAAATACAAAAGGAAAAAAAAAACTGAACAGGGCACTCACCCACTTGTAGAATTATTTCCAAGATTAAATATGTAAAGTCCACACCATCAAAGAAGTCGTCATGCACGGATCACGCGTGATCGCCAGCCAGACAATAATGTCCAGGTCTATACATCAAAGAAGTCGTCACGCATGGATCATGCGCAATCGCCAGCCGGAGAATAATATCCAGGTCCATGCCATCAAAGAGGTCCCAACTGGCACCGCCACGAATGGTTGGAGTGCAATTGCCGGCCAGAGGAGACGACACACTTCACCCCGAACCTCTTGATTTTTTGAAAGATTGTCGGATTTTGGATCCTAACGTGTGCTGACTCCGCTGTCTGTGTCGCAGGACACTATTTTACTGCCGCTGTGAACGAGTACATGGAACGTCTCCCCGACACTGTTTTCACAGGCTGCCTGAACATGCAGATGTATTTGTTACATTGGAAAAAGCCAGAACAGGTTATTTTCAGGAGATAATAGGCTTTCTATCTAATGTGCCAGAATCACGAGAGAACTTTGTGAGGAGCTGATGGTGGTGCTGCCGTGGGAGCACACCAAAATAGCAGAGATGATCCGAGAGAAAGCTGCTTTTGGAAGTGGCCAACAGAGTCCAGCAGACATGGCTCACAGGGAGTGGGCTGGAAACACCTGTCCGCCATTCATAATGTTAGCAGCTACATTCCATTAAAGTGTGCGCTGGGACGTTTCCTCAAAGCTACATAAACACTGTCGGAAACACTCGGGAAAATGAGTACTCACGAGTGCTCAGTTTTCGGCAGTCTTCGTAGCTGTTTGTTGCGAATGCTGTATACTTTGAGACCGGTCATGGAAGTGCACAAAGTAATACCGGTCTATCATTGGACGGTCACTAACAGCCTAAATCTAAGTTGTTATGATTTCTGTGCGACATGTCCTTTAAGCCACACTTAATAAAGGCCCATTAACTTAACAGGAGTGCTTTTTTTCTATGTTCCATCAATTTACAAAGCAAAGTCAAAGTTGACGTGCAACAACGACACGCACAAAAAAGCTCTGGTGGCGCGACTCCACAAAAGCATTTTTGTGGGGGCGGCTGTCATTAAAGGAGAGAAAAAGTTGCAGTCTGGCCATTTATGTGTAGAGCAAGGCCAACGACAATTTTCTTCAATAACACACAGGGGAGCAGTTAGTGTTTTTAATGGGATGTTAGGAATCTCAGAGAGTAAGAAGAGGCTCATAAAAAAATGCCAAGAGTACGTAGTTCAATCTAGTTTCGCTGCTGGGTAGATTCAAACAACTGCATGTTCTAAAACAATTTAAAACATCCACAGGACATTATTCAGCATAAATTCTCCTCACGACAAAGCTGCACTTACCTGTTCTGTCCAAACCAATAAATAATTAAATTGACGCGTATACACTTTTCAAAATAACGAGAGTGACAGGAAAACTATTGAATCTGAGAAACAACAATATGCACATAAGGAGCTCAACAACAGCATCAAAGACTATGAAATTCAGATTACACGCCATGCCCAGATTTCCTCGTATATCTGCAGCGCAATTAATGCATCAGCACATTTCCCTCACACCGAAAATGACTTAATAACTTAACAGTAGAGAAGGTGCTTGCCTTTGCCTGATAAATACATTATACAGATGTCTAACAAAAAGGTCAGCTATCTACAATTACTTATTATTCAGAATTCATGAGGATTAAAAGGAACTCTTAAGCTTTTAGAGCATGCTAATTAATAGAACACAGAGATAAGAACTGCAAAATTACATTTAATCTCAAACAGAAGCGATACTGGAGTGTGTGTGTGGATGTGAGAGCGACAGTGAAAGGCAGAGTAAGACACCTACATTCGGTTGTCGGGGATGATCTTGTGTCCGTCTTTGTACCACGTGACTACCGGTCGGGGAAAGGAAGTGAGGGAGGGCAGGCTGATGATGGCAGCTCGGCCCTGAGTCACAGTCTTCCTCTGCTCCTCAGATGAGAAACTCCCCAAAACTGGAGGAAGAGTGAAGATGTAATATAATATGTACAAAGCCAAAAGAAAACACATTAATGTAAGCAATTATAATCCTTGCTGCGGGAAAAAGCAATGTAGCTTGCAGTTTATTTTTGAGCTCAGTGTAATGCACTTCAGTAGCTATAAATGTTTAATAAATATGGAAATGTTTAAGTCACAGTGAAATGTAATATACTGTAATTCTATCTATTGGTGTACGCCAAACACCATCAAAAAGAACCTTTTTCATCCGGTTCATTATGTAGAGTGAGTTGTGGGCACAAAAGTCGGTTGGTCTGATAACTGAATGCAAGTGAATGTCAAAACGTCCTTGAGCAAAATGAATCCTCAACTTTGAGGTACATTCTCACCTCAATCACACATATTGTATGCAGGCTGAAGCTGTGGACAACAAAGAAGATAGAATACTTTTGGCAATGTAATTTGCCCTTAAGGACACTTCTGAGAGCATATGCTGGTACCACGTTCCGCTGCATCCACCACACCACAGAATCGCCTTGGGTTCTGGATGGCAACCACCCAGGCAGACGACCGTTCCAACCCCAAGTCTCAAAAGTAACTATCTGCCACAGCCAGGTGAAACATGGACATCCCCTTGGCCATCTCCAGCCATTGGGGTCCTCAACAGTGAGGGACCTCAGTGCTGGATCACGCCCAGAGAAATACGCTATATGGCCAAAATGTTGTAACTGACACTCCCTCACAATGCAAATGATACTCCTCATCTGAGACTCCCCAAGTAAACTGTTTATCTGACAAAAAGTCATGCTAGTGCTACACAAGGACCTTCCAAAGAACCCGTTGAGATTGGTGCTGGCAATCCATCTTGAACTGAATTTGGACCATATCTGGCTTAAGACGGATGGGTTATTTCCGAATCGGAACAGAGCTTTTCAGATTTAAGACGGATTATTTTCGATCCAGCTCAACCCACCTCTTGGAAGTGGGTTGAGCCAGATTTGAGCCAAATTCACCAAGTTCTGAAGGCAAATGTGGCTTGAATCCAGCTCGGGGATCATGATGTCATTCTTCCAGGTTCGCGAGATCGGCATCTGGGTTGTGTGCAGAAGTTGTGCGCAAACTCCCGCCAAATTCTGAAATTAACTTTGACCAAACTTTGTACACCGTCTTGTTTGTTTTTGGTAGTAGTTGGTGTCGGCTGAAAAATAATCAGGAGAACAGGAAACGCAAAACAAGTTGGGTGGAATGTATCGGAATCAGAGTGTATTTGAGGACATCGCTGCTGCACTAGCAAAGCATGAGTACGAGAAGACTGCAAGCCAGTGCCATGGCAATACAAAGAATCTCAAGACCAAGTACAAAAAGGTGAAGGATCACAAGGCAAGAAGCAGAAGAATTTGGCTTGAGCCCGACGGAGATTGGATGTGTGTGTAGGATGAGCCAGATTTGAAAAACAGGTCTGAACACTATCTTACTAGAAAGCAATCTGGATTGAATCCGACTCAAGCTGGACTGCCAACCCTAACATGAATGGGGTAAAACAGATCTTGTACCAAAGCCATCTAGTTGTTGCCTTCGGTCACTGGTTAGCCTCCATGTCTCACAACCATACAGTAAGACAGGAAGCACCAGTGCCCTAAAGACTTGGATCATTGGGGAGTAGCAAACAGAAAAATAAATAAATAAATAAACTGAGGGAATCACTTACTTGCCAGTTGCAGTCCATTTTACTGTGACTCTACTCTTTACCTCTGGTTGGATTCAATAAGTATTATATGGTTGCTTAACTGCAACGTTTCTGTCTCTACATGATTGACAATTCCTTGTTGTGCTTTTCTTTAATTTTGTTGTTATGGTTTTGTTAGTATGGCCAAAGCAGATAGTTACCCCACGAAGTTTGGTCTGTGTGATGTGCTTGCTCATGGGGTAGGTAAGGATTAAACTTTACTCTTGTGTAATGCCTTGAAACACCTGATGTTGTAAATTGGTGAACTAAACTGAACTGAATCTAATCTTTGTTTTCCTGCAAAGGTATCTGCATTGGAAAACCCTTCTGTCCAGTGACCTCATGAGTCCATGAGGTCTTCCCAAGTATCTCCAGATCTCAAAGGCTGAGGACACAAAGACAGAATTTGCCCTTGGGGGTACGTAAATAAACTCAACCCGACGAAAACTGTTGTACAAGACATGTAAAGTTTTGACACTGCAAGTTAAGCACATGCAACGAAAGCAAAGACTGTATTACTACACAAATATGTATGGCATATACGCCCAATAACCACTTGGAATAGGCTCCAACCCCCGTCACACTTAACTGGAATATGCGAGTTTAGAAAATGGATGGAAAACGCGCATGTGCCTAACAGAGGAGGAAAAGGAGTAGGTGGACCTGACCCTGTGCTTCAAAGTTTTCAGCAGGACTGTGTCTTTGAGACACTTTTTCAGGAGTTACACGAGGAAGATGTACCGTTCCACCTGCTTTTACTTTTCATTTGCATTGGCATAGTGGCATAGTGAGTGCAGATTGCAAATAATGCAGACATCTGACATTAATCCTGGACATTATCATGTTTGAATGCATGCACGTATGTTAACTGAAGCACAGATGTAACCTAAGTTACACACATGCAAGCTGCATCTGTGCTCCATTTGCTACATGGCATCATAATTTCGAGCAAGTTTGAAATTTTGTCTCTGTGAGACATGCAATACGTTACACGGAGTACAGACACAACATAAAGCATGAGACAGGCTGAAGGCCTGGTTTTAACATCACAAGGTCACAGATGTGACTGTGAGTCTGACTGACCATCTGTACCACTTTCACAATGACTGCACACAAACGCTGGGCTATTTGGTGCTGCCATAGTTCAAACATGTTCTGAAACTCACATCAGAGACACTCCAGTGTGGGTTTTTTTTTCTACTTGACATTTTTGTTTTTCTATCCTTTTCTCTCCGAGAATCCTCACAAACAAACAAAAAACAACAAGTCACTCTGGCGGCCATCCGCACTGTTTCAAAAAATTACGCGCCAAAGCATACGCCTTCCCTAAAGTCTACAAAATTCCTGTAAGCACTGGCTTAAATCGAAGTACCTATATTGATGGAAAAGCAAAACTGAGCACTAACAGCTGCCATGAGAACAGTTTCACATCTGTCTTTGTAAGCGTGTGGGTCCTGTTTGCTATCAAAGCGATATTATGGATAAGACGCGTGTGTCTTTCAGTGTCAGGCTGCAAACCACCATGTTTGCAACCATCATGTTTGTTGATGCTACTACACAAAATACATATTTCAAAGTACCTCCTTCTTCACCCTGAAAATCAAAACGATACAAAACAGCAATGATTCCTAACATTTCATTATCAAACCCTTATTACAAAGACATATAATTGAGGCTTAATGTTTTCCAGTTTAACTATGAACTTTATTATAAATACCTATAATTACAGCCAACAACCAACCAGGCAATGCTTTCCCTCAGATTGGTAGTCACTGTGTTGCACCGCTCAGAATTTGCATAAAGTAGACTTGCCATTTATTTTGGTGCCGTCTAGCTGACGGCATAGTGACCAATTGTCTCTTGTCGCTGTAAAACACCCACTGTGATTGAAGATGAATGAGTTTGCCTCTGGCTCTTGTAGCTAATGTTACCAAGGGGTGATGGGGGTCCTCGCCATGCTTGAAAGCACTGTAAACAATGTTGCTGGAGTATCTTCTGCTGGGCAAACTATGTAATGACACTACTTTCAAAAGCCAAAGTGGTTTTCTACTTTATTTAGTCAGTAAAATAAAAGTTGTCATATGGACAAAAATAACACCAACGCCCATATGTTCGTGAAAGGCTCATATCGGACAATATTATCGGTCAGGCACTGGGACACAGGTATACATTATGTAATCCATTCAAAAGTAATTTGGGTGATGAATTAAACTGATGAAGAGCCATACGTCTCTGCTACCTTGTCGGTTATAGTAGCTTATACAGCAAATACACACTACCAGTTTGGGACAAAGGGATTATTGAGATGTCAAATACTTTGATTACAGTGATACATGGTTATACTTGTTTATATATTATAGGTCGCCCCAACAACAGGGGTGAGGGTGGTGTGTTTGCAGGAGCAAAAGTTAAAGTTCTAAACATGGGCATATCTGAGATCATTAAGCTGGTGACATACTTTATCTGGAAAACTACTGGTTTCTGTGAGACAATAACAAAAATGGACCACAAAAATAAAATTGACACGTCTATTCAAATCACTTATAATATGAAATCTAGGGAAATGTGTCATATCAGAGATGCTAGCAATGCTTTAACTATTATGTGAGTGCCACTTTTAAAGAGAAAAGTTCCTTGATTGATTGCTTGGAGCTGCCTCTGGTGCAAGATCCCTTGCAAACATCAGTTATAACTCTCATAGAATGCATATGTACAAAGCGCACGCGCGTGTGTATGTGTGTATACGTGTGTACTCACAGGCCACCTGCACCTCCGTTCTCCTGTGTATGACTGCTCCCATCCTGTTCCTCACAACACACTGATAAAGACCAGCGTCAGATCTGCTCAGAGAAGCGATTGACAGCCTGCAAGTAGACGGACAGAAATGGGAGGAGGGTTACGTGAGCAGTTTTAAGTCAGAACTGCAAACCCATACTGAAGAAATTGAGAGTTGATGTTTGCACATGACCGAGACATGATGGAAATGATGGTGAAGCCCTGTGTTCAAATTAGTTAATGACTTTAATCTGAGAATAAAAACGGCCTAAGCATGTCAAAGATCCCCAGTAACAGAAGGGAAGGCATGGTGGTGCACGTGCACAGCCACTTTGTGTGTGTGCATGTGCACGCACTTGTATATGAAAAAGTTTTTGATTATGATTGCATGCAACCATATGAGTGTGTGCATGTGCAGTTTTTTTGCAGAGGGGCTGTTAATGGGGTTTTAATGGACTGCGCTTCTCTAATGGGATGCTTGGCAAACAATCTAGGGTGGTGCCATGCTGCACATACACAAATGCACACAAACAATTACGTAGACACACACACACAGCAGATCGACACAGTAATACTGGACATCGCTTTGGGGCTCATTATGAATACCAGGACAGCCAAGTATTTAACTCCCAGGCTGTCAGTATATGCTGCCAATATACACAAACCCACACACATGCCCCAATGACACACACATGCACTCACAATTCCAATGGAATTAGCAATGACACATTACACAGCCGCTCTCATCCTCAAACAGATTCTGATATTGGACACTTGCAAATACTGCAGCTCTCTCTCTCTCCCCATTTTTTAATAAGAATGTGCACTGGGGCTGTCACTGCATTTTTGAAATCCTAACAAGTTTTTTTTTTTTTTTTTTTTCTATATTTTTTTTTAAACAA
>CABFOU010339544.1:0-10064 GCA_900660325.1 Opsanus beta | reverse complement strand
ACTCTCACCTATGGTCATGAGGGTTGGGTCATGACCGAAAGAACTAGATTGCGGGTACAATCGGCCGAAATGGGTTTCCTCAGGAGGGTGGTTGGTGTCTCCCTTAGAGAGAAGGTGAGAAGCTCGGTTATCCGTGAGGAGCTCGGAGTAGAGCCGCTGCTCTTTCGCGTTGAGAGGAGCCAGCTGAGGTGGTTCGGGCATCTGGTAAGGACGCCCCTTGGGGGCCTCCCTAAGGTGTTCCAAGCACGTCCAGCTGGGAGGAGACCCCGGGGAAGACCCAGGACTACGTGGAGAGATTATATCTCCACACTGGCCTGCGAACGCCTCAGTATCCCCCCGTCAGAGGTGGTTAATGTGGCCCGGGAAAGGGAGGTTTGGGGTCCCCTGCTGGAGTTCTTGCCCCCGCGACCCGGTTCCAGAGAAGCGGTTGAAGATGAATGAATGACTGGCTAAAGTTTACAAATTTGCTCCTGAAAAATCTGGAAACTAAAACTGGATGAGATCTAAATTATACGCTGGTTCTACATTTTATTTGTAAGTAAAATGGTACAATTAAGAACCATATGCTCATGTCTGTGTGTTATGACCCAACTGTTACACTCAGGTTTTTACTGAACAAAATATTAGATTTAGTCCTTAAACTTTAGACATAATTTTCAGCTAAATGACAACTTCGGTTTTTTGTTTGTTTTAAAAAACAGCAGACATAGATTTTTCCTGCACAAAACTGAACACTTGATTTTCACGAAGTGATTTCTGCCGTCCCATCAGTTCAGTAGCATCTGACAATCTGAGCAGATAGAACATACAGCCCTAATACCAGTGCTTCCTGAATACTTGTGGACCTGACCAACTTTAATACTGAAAATATTATGTTTCAACACTAACCTCAACTCGGCATACTGTCATTTTTTATTTTTTTTGCCATCAATACACATTTATGACATATCAAACCAGTAATACAATTTTACATTAAAAATAAAAACATTGGTTACAGACTACAGTTGCCAGGGCTGCAGCCTACTGACTCCCTCCCACAGCAGCATCCACCACTCACCAGTGCTGATTTTCCCACGCCTCCTGAACCCAGCACCACTAGCTTGTACTCGCGCATGGTGGGCAACTTCACTGGACAGCACAAGAGACTACCATGAGAGCACAGAGGATACAGTGAGTTATTAGTCATTTGCAGATTCCAAAAATGATTTTTTTTTTCCTTTTATAAATTGACGAGCTTAGCAACTTTACAAAAATGTCTAATAATAATCATCAAGGTGTTAACAGACATGATTTAGAGACTTATGAATCAACAACAAATTAGAAAGCCACAATCTGATTAAATACATAAGATTAATTATTTAAAACAAGTGTTTTTGATATTATATACAAATACTTTTTTTCCCCCCCCGACACTGCAAACAAAAATCAGAAACTCAAACACTACTTGCTATGTACGCAAAGTCAACAAAGCCACTGACTTGAGTGTTTTTCAAGCAGTTGCTCAGTTTAGTTGTTCCAAAACAAACCCCGCTGTACTTTCACATTAGTCCTGTTATGTTGTATACAAGTTTTACAACAAATGAACTCAGAGATGGAATCACATGAGCCAACATTCATTTGACAGTTGATGACCTAATCAACCCACTGACGACACGCCACATAAAGTTTGTTTTCATAACTAGCTGCCAAGTTCTGCTGCACTTCACCAATTCTTATATATACACACACACAAATACTTTTTTATATATTAAAATGAAAGCAGACTTGTGACCAGAGGGTCACTAGTTTGAGCCCCCTGACAAACATGATAAATCTTGGTTGGGAAGATGAAAGAACAGTATTTGCACCACCCTCATTGCAGCCACAGAAGTGCCCTTGAGCAAGGTTTCTGATGCCCAACAGGTCCACTGGAGGACAGTTCGGACAGGGGTTGTACTGGGCGGCTTTCGGGTGTGAAAATAAAAGTCTGAACACAATGTTCCTAAAAGAGAGCATTGCGTGCAGCACAAATCTTAAACAACTGACTAAATGATTCTAATCTGATTATTATGCAACACAAACTGGAATTTACACAATGTGAAAATGACAGCTAGAAACTTGAAATAATTAGCAATACATGCTGGTAAACATAGTTATTTTTAAATCATCTTAAAAGTAGGAGCTACTCATACACAGAGCAGCACACAAGCTCAACACTTCTGTCTGAACCGGAAAGTCCCTGTACTAATGTTTTGACAGATGTAACCAGGCTATCAAGTAGACTCTCTGAAATTTCTCATGATCACCTGACAGACTGCACTGGTTTAATAGCAGTTTATCAGTCCGTTTGTTTGCTTTGTGTTCCCATGTCAACTTAAAAGTAACAGAGTTTCTGTTGGGATTGTTGGGATATTTCCAAAACTGAATAAATTCAGACCAAAGATTCACCTACTAGAAATACTGACAAAGCAAACGGTAAATGTCTCATGGGAAAACTTATGATACCATCTCATTTGACCTCTATACTAATAAAATTTAAGGCCAGCTTCACTGTTTTTCCAAATGGAGCAGTGTTTAGAAGAATGTGTGATAGGTATTGGTATACGTATTGGTTTCAGTGCGGAAGGCTCCCGGTTCAAACCCCACCCCTGCCAGATTTCTCCATGTAATGTGGAGTTGTGTCAGGAAGGGCATCCGACGTAAAACTTGTGCCAAATCAACATGCAAATCCTCATTGGATCTGCTGTGGCAACCCCGAGTGAAAACAAGGGAGCAGCCGAAGTTACTTACTTTTATATGCATTATTGACCACCCACAACCAAAACATACATAAATAAATAAATGAATAAATGCAGTTGTGAGATCTCTCAGTGATCATGGAAACAAATTACTAGTTTAGGTTGTTCTTCAAAGATGATGAATGGTAACAAATCATAACTGAGGAAGATCATTTCTGTTCAAATACATTTGTGTAGCAACAAGTTTGTACAAGTAAAGGCAGTGCTTTCAAGAATCCATATTATTTGGAAATGCAATGTTCATCTGATGTAAAAATGTCAAAGTGGGGGTGAAAATAAAGCCTCATTTAAGAATCCATTAGAATACTAATTATTCCAGGTCTGTGGGACCTTTGTCAAAGCTGAGAGAAACAATACAAAAACCACTCTGTCACACTTGAACAGCATTTGCAATTCTAACGACAATGTATGAAGCACCAGCAGAAGCCCACAGTGAGACAGGCCTATGAAACGCTCCACAAAGGGCCATTGTAATGAACCTCCTCTACTCCAATGAGCCATACAAACTGAAAATAAGATCAGAGGCACATGCATGGCCACTGCACTGAAATCAGAAATATGGCAGCGCACACAGAAATGACGCAAACTGTGTGCCTGATCCCTTTGTTAATGCACATGCTGCAAATGAGACTGTGTGCATAATGTAAATCTGCGTGTCAAGACATTTGCTTCAAAGACCTGACACCAGATAAGAAGCCAAATCTTTCCTTTGATTAGATATAAGCCCACATTTGCATTTCCTGCATCCAAACTGACAACCTTCACCAGTCCTACTCATGCAGCGTTGCTGGCTAGTTTTCTTGACCGGTCACAATTCTGACAGCTGGTACTCCACACTTCAGTTAGAGTAAAACATAAAAAGCTTACACTGTTAAATGTACATTTTGCATACTTGCACTAGGAATAAGAACTGCACTGTAAAACAAGAAGCTCATATTCAGACTGAAAATGTCAACCTACTGTGTACACGGCTGCTGCAGAAGACAACTCCCTCTACATCTGGGGACGAGGGGGGCAGCAAAACCTCAGGTGCACTGATGTTAGCGACGAGCAGGAGCTGACGATGGGAGCCAGTAAGATTGGCGATACTGGAAATGGGTTCTAAATTCTAACAATACTAAAGCATGCAAGCAGAAAACAAAAACAAGTTCATGAAACATGAAAAATTTTGCACACACTCAACTTTTAAAATGCCAGAGAAAGTTAAATGAAGTTAAAGTTAGGTTTTTCTTCATTATGTAACATTATATATACACACAAACAACTGCTCAATTATTAATTTAGTGTGTACTTAAAAAATACTTAAGCTATAAGGTTGAAGTCACTCCATATTTCTTGTACAAAACAAACTCACTCAATGTTTTCAGTTATAAAATTCAGTTTATAACCAGTCACCCACTGAAATTAAATGCAATGTACTTTTCTACTAGTTTGGAGCTGTTTCAAATCAATGCAGCAACACTCAATAGCTTGTTTAATTGGCATAGAAAGCTCTGTAATGCAATTTACATTGGTGCAGACCAGTATTAAGCCAGTTTATTCCCATTTAGCCATACAGAATCTAGTTAAAACCATTTGACCATTATTTCAAACCCATTTCAAAGCATTTGAAAAAGATGAACATTTAGTTTTGTTTTGCAAATCTAAAACATGAATCAAATTCTTTCACTTGCACATCTGGGCACTTTCGTCAACTACGTCAAATGATGATGTGAAATTAGTGAGTGGCGGTGAGGCAGAGCAATTGTCTGGAAGCCTCGTTTGGTTTTGTACTGCTCACGGGTGACATTACCTATGCTGTCTCAATATTTGTATGTCATATCAGATGTAAATCACCATAACTGACCAAACTTTAAAAAATTATTTTAAATCCAACTTTAAAAAAATAAAATACAAAAAAAAAATCAATGTTGACCAAATTACTATGGCTTCACTCTATACCAACGCTTTTTTTTCCCCATCACTCTAGCGAATCACGTGACAGCAACAGTAAACCCTATGTGACATTGCACCGTTTCAATTAAGTGTAAATAAACCTGGTCTCACATTTGTGTCTCTTAGATCAAATTAAATATACTTAATTTAGAGAAAAGACTACTGGTATTGGAGGGACAAAACCTGAAAAGGGCACACAGATGCAGATCTGAATGGGCTTTAGTATTTAGTCATCATGCGGTTTTGACTTTTCTTCCCTCACTCCGACTTTGGAGCAGATGTTTCCAGCCTGGGATACAGGTCAGGGGTCACAAGACCATTCCAATGGGGTCACACACACACACACACCAAAAAAAACCCAAAAAGCTTATAAAGGACAACGGTTATTTTATATTTCACGTGTGACCTTCAGTATAGTTTCACTTTGGGGAATCACTCAACTCAAACGTCTGCAAATTTTACATAAATATTTTCGCCATTATTCCTTGTTGCTAATACTGCCACAACCTACAGGTTTGCAAATGTTTGAGCCGAAATAGTCCAAGAACGACGCACCAAAAAAAAACATTTTTATAAAATCGTGACAACATTTGGTAAATGCAAGATAACCATGTAATTTGAATACGTTGCTATCAGATACGCGCGAATAAAACTGAACTTATTTTCGAGAGCATTTCTGAGGAAGGGTGTGGCTACGAGTTTTCTAATGCAATAAACTCTATCACAAGGCTTAAAATAAACAATCAAAGCCGTCAACACAGCATACGGTTATCGTTAAGTTTGTTTGTCTCATTATAGGTACTAAAAACCAACTTGAATAATTTACGACTAACTAATCTTCACACCCAAATGCTAACTTTTAACTAGCATCGTTAGCCAAAGCTGCTAGCTAATGTTGGTGTTCGCCTAGACAAGGTACAGAGTGACACCACGTCCCTTTCACACTTTTACGAAGTTTGTCACGACTGTTGGCACATGTTTGACAACTACCATTTTTAAAATTACACAGTTTTTACTGTATGGCTAACATCGGGGGCTCAAAGTTAGCTACGAGCTAGCAATTTTTCCTCTCGTCTTTTACCTTTGTTAGCTACAAAATGCTAGCCGGGCTTATGTTGGAATTTATTGTAAACTCTCAATTAACTGGTACAGAATTGATTACAGTCAAATACTAAACCACTTAACCTGTTATTTACGGTAAACTCGACAGTCAATCATTAGCAGACGATAGCTATGCCTCTCTCCGGTGGTGTAGCTTGAAAGCTAACGTACTTAATCCTCCTAATTTGTTACACCAGAACTATTTTTAACTGTTTCACTGCAAGCGAATATGTGTAACCAATCATCATTATGCTAACAAAGGCACTACCTGGATAATTAGCTATTAAAATGTTAATTTTATACAAAACTAAAACCCGTGAGGACACTCACCGTGCAGTGCCGCTGTGTGAATGTACGGAAGAGACAGAACAGCAGCTGCTGATTGGATCCGGATCAGCCAATCAGAACAATCCAGGTTAAACCCGTTCAGTTCAAACATCTTTTTCAATCAGCACCTTTTCAATTACACTCACCAACAGTGTTACTTCTCTGGGGAATACACTGTTGGAGCTTTACTGCGACATTAAACTGGTTAAAATCACAGTAAGTGCATTTTATACTGTGCACATAAAGTGCTTGATTACTGCTAATCCTATTTTCTCGAAACATCTACTATTATGTGAAACTAGACTAAAACTGATGAGTCGATTTAAGTGGTTGATTGGCAAACAAAAATTTTAATAATCGATTGATCCTTTAAAGTATTTTTTCAGAACTAAAACATCAATTTTGACCTCTTCTAGTTTGTAAAAAAATAAAATAAAAAAAATAAGGATTTACTGTTTTATTTAAAATCTGCTTCTGTTGAAACTCTTTGAATACTAGTTTTAACCAGATAGTTTTTCCCTCTTCTCCCAGTATATCCTGCATCCCTCCTCTACACATGCCCAAAGCATCTCAGTCTCTCCTGTCTTTGTCTCCAGCCCTCTAATATGATAAGTGTCCCATGGCCTGATGGCTGTGGATGTTAGAGCACGCAAGATGAAAGGTGGTGCCCATCTCCTCTTCCTTCTCCACCTTCACCAACTCTAAAGAGAGTCAGGTCCCCATCCGCTGCTAGGTTGATAGTTTTCCACTCATTGCTGTAAGTCCAAATAGGACTCAAGCCAGTGACCTTCTGCACCATAGACAAACGCTCTATCTGCTCATCCGTGGCTCCCCTTTATAGTCTCCTAATTCCTAATCCTGTCCATCCTCATCACTTCCAATGCAAATCATAGGTCTTCAGCTCTGCCACCTCCAGCTCCAAGTCATACAAGATAGCTGGTCTCATATAGTCTATGGTCTCACTACCATCTTGTAAACTTTTCACTCTTGCAGATACCCTTTTATTACAAATCACTCCTGCCACTCTTTCCCACCTACTCCACTCTGCCTGCATTATTTTCTTCACATCTCTTATCACACTCTCCATTACTATGAAAAGTTGACCTGAAGTACTTAAACTCATCTATCTTGACCACCTCTACTCCTTGCAACTAAACAATCATTTTGTTTGTTTCTTAAGATAAAATAATTATAACCTCAACAGTGAAAAAACGGCAGCACGGTGACTCAGTTGTGCACTTTTAATATAAAATTGGCAATCAATCAATTTTTTTGGGGGGGGGGGTTGGGGGGGAGCTAGGGTAAAGTGCATGGGCAGTGCTACAGTTTTCTAAGAAAAGCTAGAGTAATATGATCCATGAAAAGATCCTCGATCCCTTGCATGTATGAAAACATTTTACATGACACACAAGTGTCAGTTGCAACCCTATCATTATGTTTCCCAAGCATGAACAAGCACGCAGGTTGAACCGCTGAGCATGCAGTATGCAGTAATCCAGTGGCTGGGAGTGGTGGCTCCAGTTAGCACACCTGACTATGGTCTCTGACTTCCTCCAAGTGAATTCTGGTGTTCCTCAGTGTTGTGTTCTGACTCCACTTGTATGGACAGGGTGACTGAGGTCGAAGAGTTGAGTCGTTTGGACATCTATCGCTGAGGAAAAGCTCACTGACGGTGACTTTGCGGACTACACTGTGATCTTTGTGGAATGCCTTGACTGCAGCACTTGAGGAGCTGAGTGAAGAGTCAAGAGTGTCTGTGTTTGTGATTGTTCTTAATGAAGCCGGTACTAACTCTCTTTGGAAAGTACCACTGGAATGATTTTGTGTCAAATGAACAGTTACTTGGAGAGACTCAGAGGAGGCATATTGCATTGTGAGGGAACGCCAGCTATATTATGGTCACTTAGCCCGCTTTCCTGATCATGATCCAGTTCACAGGTCCCTCAGTGCTGAGGACCAACAACTGGATAAAGCCAAGGGGACACCCATGTACTGTTTCATCTGACTGTGGCAGATAGTTACTTTCAGGAAGTGGAGATGATCATCAGCCTGGGTGGTTGCCAACCAGAATGGTTCTGTAGTGTGGCGGATGCCTCAGCAGCGTATGCTCCGAGACTTGACATCAACAGCAACAGGAAATGGAAACCTGTTTATTACATTTTTTTTTCTCTCTTTTTAAATGGGTCACATAAATGTTGACTGTATTTTCCATTTCAAAGAGGTTTTATTAGTACTTATGGGTTTGGGGCTTCATTGAAAGAGACACAAAGTTCCTCGTGCAGCATCTTTCGTGTGTGTGTGTGTTGTTCTTATTGTTGTTTTTAATGATGCATGTTATGGAGGAGGCAGTTCTCAAAAACTGAATGAGGAGACCTGTCAGGGAAACCACCAAGACACACATGACCACACTCAAGGAGTTACATTCATCTGCAGCTGAGACTGCAGAAATTGTGCATTGTACAACTTTTGTCTATTGCATCACAGTTTTATAATTGATTACCTATGCACGGTGAGATAAGACAGACGGTGCCATGCCCCCACCGTGCATGGTGTTACAACAGTCAACATCAGATCTGATGGACTGCCGGAGAAGAAGAGATTGGCACAGAAAAGGGATTTCTTAAAAAGACATGAAAATTCAAATACATTTTCCAGGAAGGCACGTGGAAGAGTCAAGCCTGGATTTGACTTTTTTCTTTTGTATAAAAATCCTTCAAAGTTCCACTCTACCATGAAGCTGTGACTGGTGATGCAACAGCTAGAAGTTGTACTGTGGACAGTTTCTCCAGTCACAGCCACAAAAGCATGCCAAGTTGTGATGGGAGTCTTCCCTCACTCATCTCCTTCCACAGTCACTCCAGACAGAGTTACCATACTGTTCATATTTCTTAATAATTGATGTACATTAAGGCGTCACGGTGGCTTAGCGCAGGGGTCACCAACCCTGTTCCTGAAGGGCACCTGCCCTGCATGTTTTCTAACTCTCCCTGTTCCACTCCCAGGCAATTAACTCTATCAGGTGTTCTCAGCCAATCAAGAGCTGGAAAACACTTAAAAAAAAAAAAAAAAAAATCAGGTGTGACTTGAGTAGGTAGATGTGGAAAACATGCAGGACAGGTGCTCTCCAGGAACAGGGTGGGTGACCCCTGGCTTAGCGGTTAGCACTGTTGCCTCACAGCAAGAAGATCCTGGAATTGCTTCCCGCTTGGTTCTTTCTGTGTGGATTTTGCATGTTGTTCGTGTGGGTTCAATCCGGGTGCTCCAGCTTCGTCCCACTTCCAAAGACATGCAGGTTAGGTGAATTGGACACTTTAAATTGGACCGTCGGTGTGTGTGTGTGTGTGTGTGTGTGTGTGGGCAGGTTGTCTGTCTATACGTGGCCAATTAAAAGACTGGCATCCTGTCCAGGGTAAATGTGTAGTTTCATTCAAAAATGCCATTTGAAACTTCACGGTGCAAAAAAAAAAACCCAGAAACCTTATGTTAACCTTGTCCAGAAATGATGCCTACTTCTCTGGGCTCAGAGGCTTCTGGGTTGGACAGTCACACAGTGGAACATGTATTGTGGTCAGACAAATCACTATTCAAGACCTTTTTTTTGGAAGAAATGGAATAGTGCGCTCCAAACCAAAGACAAAGAGGACCATCTAGACTGTTGTCAGCAACAGGTCCACAAGGTAGGGTCTGTCATACTTTGGGAAACCTTTGTCAACCACTTCAATGTGGAATTACATTCTTAAATGCCACCTTGTCCAGATGTGGCTTCAACATCTATGGGGTAGGAGGCATCTGGGTTGGACCATCACACAGAGGAAAGATATTGTGGTCAGATGAATTATTATTCCAGATTTTTTTTTTTTTTTTGGAAGAAATGGATGCGTGTGCTCTCGACCAAAGACAAAAATGACCAGCCAGACTGTTATC
>CABFOU010339537.1:0-10906 GCA_900660325.1 Opsanus beta | reverse complement strand
GGGGGGACGGACAATTTTTTTACAATGTTCAATTTATTACAGAAAATCTGTTAGAGAATTTTTCTGAAATAAGGTACAAACATTCCTCGGGACTGTCAGGTCATGGTAATACTGGAGGCTCCAAGTTGAATTCCTGTGGGCACTCAAAAGCCTCCCCTTCCCCAAAAGGGGGGAAAAATCCTCAATTTTTCACACTGTTCGATTTATTACAGAAAATCTGTTATCATTTTTATGAAAGACCATTCTAATGTCCATGAAAGGGTAAAGAGCCCTTCCACAACAGGATGGAACAACAGGATCTCCTCCTGAATCTGAGGTTTGACTGACAACCTATTTTTAAAGAAAATTCTGACCTTTAAGACCTGAAGGTCACAAGAGAAATCAACAATCATCAGACCAGGCCAAGTTTTCCCATCTTCCATTGTCCAACTTTTGTGAGTCCATTCCCACTGTCGTCTCAGTTTCCTGTTCTTAGCTAAGAAGAGTGTCACCTGGTGTGATCATCTGCTGCTGTTGCCAATCTGATTCAAAGTTTGGCATCTGCATTCAAAGACACTCTTCTGCGTACATTAGGTTTAACAAGTGTGTATTTGAGTTATTAGTGATGTTCTATCATTTCTAGACAGGCTGGCCAATCTTCTATGACATCTGCGTCAACAAGCCACTTTTGGCCATTCATTCATTTTATACACCCACTTACTCCAATTAAAGATTACGACGGTAATCCCTAGACACCAGTCTATCTCAGTCACTTTTACCCAGAGACCAGATATATATTTTTTTATTTATTTATTTTGGAATTTCAGGTGATCAGTAGTTTCTGAAATACTAAAACCAACCTGTCTGGCACTAACCACTTTGCCATGTTCACTGTCACTTAAATCACATTTCTTACCCATTCTGATGTTTGGTTCCAATAGGTGATACTCTTGATTATGTCTATATGCCTAAATGTCTGCCACATATTTGGCTGAATGGTTGAATGACCTCTTTAATACTGTGCATGTGTAATCTGTGTCTGTCACTGGTCTTAAACTCAGTGACTGGTGAGGTTTACTCACTGCACAGCACCTCCTGCTGGCCACAGTTATACATGCAAGATGTGTTTGACTTTTGAATATGAATGAATATTTTCCCTTTGTAATCATATTTGGCAAATAATTGTGATTTTCTGTTTCAGTAACTGCTGATTTGAGACTGAACTGCTTATGTTCATTCAGTCTAATATTAAAAGCAAGAATTTGAATATTCAGTTCTTTGTATTAACTTTTTTTCTATACACTACTTATTTTTGCATTATTAGCATTGTGCTCCTTATGGGAGCATAGATCCATGGACAACTGGATTACATTCCATGAAGTGAAAAAATGATTTAATGTGAATGAGCTTCATGAATGGTTCAAAGTTTGATTTGACTTGCAATTCACCACGGTGTGGTGGATTTAATGTGATCTAAATGCTTACCTTGCGCAGTCAGACAATTCCCTAGCAAGTCAGCTGTTTGTAAGTGAAATAGAGACCCTCTGGTGGGTAATTACATATTTGAGAATACCTCCAGCACAATGGCAGCATCTCTGTTCCAAAACAAGCGTGATGCGTCATTCCAGCTTGAAAATTATCAAAACTTTAAAGCGCTATAGCTTATTAACTGGAAATGGTGTGTTTTCATGTTTTTGATTTCTGACATGCATCAGGACTTTTGGAGTGGTAAAAGGCAACTAAATTGCCTTTGTCAAACATAACCAAAATCCAATGCAAAAGAGCTTTAAACTGATTAAAGTACTTAAATATAAAAGGATGTAGTTAATGACTTATTTCACTCATCCACTCATCCTCATCTTCACAGTTCTGTCAACTCTTCTGTTTATACTGATGTTTATATTAAAATGACAAAATCAGAACCATTTTCAGTGTCAAAGCAAAGCTTGCTGGAGGTCAAAAAACCCACACTGTAACTCCTGACTTTAATCAAGATAACATAAATTAATACTCAAAGAACAAATCATATTTTTCACTTAACGTAGAATTTTAAGGCAGCCCTTTCACTTGTATTTTTGAGTTGAAACATGTCCGATTTTACAGTGTGCAGTCTTTCTGAAGACCTATGACATAATATCTTGTTGTCACTAAAGCTTTACTTCTCATTTTCAAGGGTGTAGGTTTCTCTCATGTCAAAGGGACACATCTTAAACAACTGTCCAGTTCAGCCAAAAGCCAATGCTCATCAGTAGGTTCTGGGCTACTGGTGAGCCAAACCACCTTTCCTGACTCCCCGCATAACAGAACACAAATCCCAGCCATAATTCATTTCCAGAAGGAAGCATTTTTATTAGCTGTGCTTAATAATTCAGGGGCAGAGTACAATTTTATTGGTACAGAATTCATAGCACAATCTGGGATACCCACTATGGAATTATCTATTACCCATCAATGTCACAGCTTTGGATGGGACCATTCATCTCTCACCAAACCGTTCTGCTATGATTAATCACCTCCCGCAATCATCATGAGATGATTCAATTTTTTGTTCTGACCTCTTGCACTGCCCCTCTGGTTTTGGGACACTCCTGACTATGTTAACATATCCTGGATTTTGATTGGCCGACCAGTACAATAACCCAGTGGAGTGAGTACTGTCTGTCTAACTGCCTCAAGTCAGCCATCCCAGCCACCGAGGGTGCAGTGGAGTCAGTCTCAGAGAAGCCCCCGATTTGTCAGGAGTTCCTTCTATGTACCATGACTTAGCCATGGTTTTCAGTAAGGAATCAAGCTTATCTTTGCCTCTGCACCAACCTTACGACTGTTCTATTGACTTGCTTTTGGATGCTTATCTACCCTCGGGTAGATTGTACAACCTATCTTGCCCATTGAGGGAGTCAATGGAACACTACATTAAGGAATCCCTGGTGCCTAGTCTCATTCGCCCTCCTCCTCACCTTTGGGAGCCGGGTTCATTTTTGTGGGAAAGAAGACGCTGGGACCATGTATGGATTTTGTCAGCTAAACAATATCACAATTAAAAACAAACATCCATTGCCACTCCTCAGTTCTGCTTTTGAGCCTTTCCATGGCACCACCATCTTCACTAAGCTAGACCTCCGTAACACATATCATCTGGAGCTGATTAAGGAGGGTGACGAGTGGAAGACAGCCTTTAATACTCCTCTGGGTCACTTCGAGTATTTTCCATGGCACCACCATCTTTATTAAACTAGGTCTAGCGTGCACGTCGTAACAAACCTTCAACTGACTGACATGGAAAGTCGGGTGGACACACATAGACCTGGGGAGCTTAAGCCAGACAGCCACAGGATAGACAACTTTGGAAACCGGAAAAGGACCAGTGAACCTGGGAGCGAGTTTGCGGGACTCCACCCGTAGCAGAAGATGCTTCGTGGGCAACCACACCTTCTGACCAGGGCCGTAGGAGGGGGCAAGTGTCCTCTTCCGATCAGCAACGGACTTGGAGATGGCCGCCGACTTGAGGAGGGTCTAACGGGCACTCTCCCAGATCTGTCTACATTTCTCCACCGGAGCCAAGGTGGTTGGAACTGGGGAATCAGCATCCACGGATGGAAAGAAGGAAGGTTGAAAACCATGGGCAATATGGAATGGAGAAAAACCAGTGGATGAGGAAGGCAAGGAGTTATGTGTCAACTCCACCCACAGCAGATGTTCAGACCAGGTAGCTGGGTGTTGAGCTGATGTGATGCGAAGTCCCTTTTCTAGTTCTTGATTGATCCGTTGAGTTTGACATTTGGACTGGGGGTGATGGCCAGAGGACAGGCTAGCAGACACTCCCAACAGTCGACAGAGCTCAGCCCAGAATCATGACACAAACTGCGGTCCACGATCAGATACAACGTCCTGTGGAAAACCATGATATCTGAAAACATGATTAATAAGTGCCTCGGCCGTCTCCTTGGCCGAGGGAACCTTTGGCATGGGAATAAAATGCACCATTTTAGAAAGGCGGTTTACCACAGACAGGATTGCCGTGCGACACAGGTAACAAAGTCTAGCAGGATGTGAGACCACAGTTGATGAGGTATAGGGAGGCGGGCTAACAATCCAGATGGACTGCGGGTCCTTGATTTATACATGGCACAGTTTTGACAAGAATTAACATAATCATGGACATCATCTCTCATTCTTGGCCACCAAAACCGCTGCTGCACCACTGCAAGAGTCTTGTTTATACCTGGGTGACAAGATAGTTAGCGTGTGCCCATTCTATAACTTCCCCCCTAAGGGAGTCTACAACAAACAATAGACCCGGCAGGCAACCAGTAGGTGGCATGAGAGCCCTGGCAGCTGCTTTTACATTGTTTTCAATGTCAGAACAGAGACAAAACATCTATCAGGCAAAATAAACTTTGGTTCTTGGGAAGTCACATCAGAGCCGAATAAGCGGGAAAGAGTATCGGGCTTAGTATTTTTTGACCAGGGCCGATAGGACAGTACAAAATTGAAATGGCTAAAGAACAAAGCCCAACAGGCTTGCCTGGCATTAAGACGCTTAGCAGAATGTAAATATTCTAGATTCTTGTGATCATTCCAGACTAAAAAAGGTGTCTGGACCCCCTCTAGCCAATGGCGCCACTCCTCCAGGGCCACCTTGACGGCCAACAGTCTCCAATAGCATAATCTCGCTCAGCTGAAGACAGCTTTTTAGAGAGGCAGGCACAGGGATGTAGCTTACCATCTTCAGGGCTCACTTGAGAAAGGATGGCCCCAATCCCAATGTTGGAGGCGTCAACCTCAACCACAAACTACCGGCCTGGGTTCGGGAGGAGCAGCACTGGGGCAGACGAAAAACGCTGCTTCAGGGCCTGAAAGGCTGTCTCACACTCTGAGTCCAAACAAAAGACCTGTGGGGGAAGTGAGACTATGTAAAGGAGATGCTAACGTGATGAAATTGCGGATGAACTTGCAATAAAAAATTGCAAAACCCAGAAATCTCTGGACATCCCTTTGGGTTTCAGGCATGGTCCATTCGGCAACCGCCATCACCTTCGCTAGATCCATCCTGACCTTCCCCTCAGACAGCACAAACTAAGGATTTATGAAATTCACACTTATCGGCCTTCACATACAGCTGATTTTGAAGTAACCACTGAAGGACAGATCGTATGTGCAGTGCGTGGGTCTCCTCATCGGGGGAGAGAAGATCAGGTTGTCATCAAAGAACACAAACACAAAACAGTTAAGCATATCACAAAGCACATAATTAACCAAATTCTGAAAAGTAGCTGTGCATTTGTGAGACCAAAAGGCATGACTAAGTATTCATAATGACCTGTGGGTGTGTTAAACGCCATTTTCCATTCACCCCCTCCCGTATTCTGACCAAATGATATGCATTTTGTAGATCAAGCTTGGTAAATATCCTGGCTCCCTCTAGTAGCTTGAAAGCTGAAGCCAGTAATGGGAGCGGGTATCTGTTCTTTACAGTAATGTCATTTAGTCCCCTATAGTCAACGCAGGGACGTAATGTCTGATCTTTTTTTCTCCATAAAGAAAAACACTCTGCCTGCAGCCGAAGAAGGTCAGATTAAACCAGCGGCAAGGGATTCCTGGATGTAATCCTCCATGATTTGTTGTTCCGGACCGGTAAGGGAATATAGTTTGCCTCTAGGGGGCGTAGCTCCAGGCAGTAGGTCAATAGCGCAATCGTAAGGATGATGTGGAGGTAAGGACTTGGCTTTGGCCTTACAGAAAACAGAGGCCAAATCGTTATAACTGGCAGGAACATTAATTAAGCCTGGATTAACCGGGGACTGTGATTTCTCAGGTTGAGCCCAACAGGACAGCTGACAAGATGGACCCCAAGACTGAATCTGTCCAGGGGTCCAATCAATACTCGGGCTGTCTTTCTGTAACCATGGTTGACCCAAAATAACAGAATGAGTAATTTTACCAAAAATGTGAAAACTGAGGGACTCCGTGTGCCCGTCTGAAAATGTCAGCTGCACTGGCAGCGAGCGGAGGGAAACTTTACCCAAAATGCTGCCGTCCACAGCATTCAGCTCCAGGGGGCATGGTAGCGGATGCAGCTGAATGTCCTGGTGACAGACGGGTGAAGAAGATTAGCGTCAGAACCAGAGTCTATGAATACAGATACAGTCTCTGAAGTGCCATCAAATGAGACTGTGGCCTTCATGAGGTTGGCATCTACTGCAGAGTTAATAATGTTCAAACTCACCCTCGTGGATGTGGGTGGTTGAGGACGGACGCCGCGGGACGGGCAACCTGAAACCTGTTGCCTGAGCTGGCCGCAGTAGAAACAGCGTCCCTCTCATTGACATTGCTGGCGTTGTTCAGCTGACAAACGAGTTCGACCCAGTTGCATCGGTTCCTCAGTGGAGCCAACAGTGGGCATGGTTACCCGTGATTAAAATTACCAGCGGGGTGATGGTCTCCTCATTGATCTTGTTCCTTGGTCGCGGCCGGAACCCGACTCTTGCCATCGTTCTGACAGCTGTCTGTCCACCTGGATTGCCAAAGCGATCACAGCGTCCAGATCCTCCAGCAGTTCAACAGCTGCAACTTGGTCTTTGATCTGACAGGAAAGTCCTTGAAAAAAAACCATCAGTATTTGCCGCCATGTTCCACTTGCTCTTGGCAGTGAGGGTCCAGAAGTCGATGGTGTAATTGGCCACCTGCCATGAACCTTGCCTTAATGTTAATAGCGACCTCGCAGCCTCCCGTCCCAGAGACGTGTGCTGAAAAGCCTGTTCGAATGCTTTGGTAAAACTGCGCAGAATAGAACAGGTGTCTGACTGGCGTTCCCACTCCGCCACGCGACCTAGCAGGTGGGAAAAGATGAAGGCTATACTGGCATGATCAGATGGAAAAGCAGTAGACTGGAGCTCAAAATGCAGCTCGCACTGGGTGAGAAACGGCTTTACGTCACCTGTCTCCCAGAGACACGCTCCGGGCGGGAAAACAGGCTACAAAAAGCAGTGACTTGTGCGCTGCTGCCACCAGTGTGGCTGTGGTGGGTGTGCCCCTGTCAAACCTCTCTTTGAGGTGACTGATCTGCAAGCTCAAAGTAGTTATGACGCCTAACAAGTTTGCTAAGGCTGGTGGTCAAAGACAATAAGCGCTCCTAATGTTGTTCAAGCTTCTGACCTTGTACACGGTGCACCAGGTGAACGTGGGTGGCATCCACTGGTTCCATTTTTGGCCAGTTTGTTCTGTCAGAAACCTGGACCCAAAAAGGCTGGGCACAATTGCGAGAGTCACTCAAAAGCTTAGTGTGCAAAAATGGATTCACTGAATAAACAGTGAAGGTGCAGGTCAGTACACAAGCCAAAATAAGCAAAGGTATCCAAAACATGAGACTAAGACGAGGTCAAAAATAGGCAAATGGTGCAGTACACAGCTAAGCAAAAAAGCGAGATCAAAGACTGTGAAATGAAAGGCTGGGACGAAGACATGAGGATCAACGAACGGGCAAACGAGTGGAGACAACAGAGGGTTTAAATAACAAGAGTGATTAACAAAATGGAGCACAGGTGTGGGAGCACAACCAGCAAGAGGATGCGGCAAACATAGAGGAACAGACACACCCAGAATCCAACCACCAGAGAGTGCAGTCAGACAAACACCAAACAAACTGGACACCAAGAAAACCTTAACATGATAATAATAAAAATACAAAAAACCCCACATAACAACCCCACCCACATGACAATGACGAGTGGAAGACAGCCTTTTATAGTCCTCTGGGCCACTTTGAGTATTTGGTCATGCCGTTCGAGTTGACTAACACCCCTGCAACTTTTCAGATGTTTTGTCAACAATGTCCTCCATGACTTCATCAACCCATTTGTTTTTGTGTATTTAGATGGAATTCTGACCTATTCCCAGACTGTAGCCAAACATGCCCACCATGTCCGTAAGGTTTTGCAGCACCTTCTTGAGAATCATCTCTCTTAAGGCTGAGAAATTTACCGTTCACCAACCTTTGGTTCCTTTCTTGGGGTACATTTTCAAGAAGGGGCTGGTAAAACCTGGCCCAGCTAAGATCTGGGCAGTTGCCGACTGGCCAGTTCCCTCTATAGTCAAACAACTACAACGGTTCCTGAGTTTTGCTCATTTCTGTCTACGTTTCATCTGAAACTTCAGCCAGGTTGTAGGTCCCCTCAACAAACTTACCTTCCCCAAGATTCAGTTCTCGTGATCTCCGGCAGCAGACCAGGCTTTCAATAAATTAAATCATCTGTTTACCACCGCACCAGTCCTCATTAAACCTGAACCTATCCGCCAGTTCATTGTGGACGTCGACGTAGGTGCTTTATTTTTACCAGCAGTCAGTCATGATCATAAGATGGGTCCTTGTGCCTACTTTTCCCATCGCCTGACCCCCACAGAGTCCAACTATGACATTGGCGACAAAGAGCTGCTGGCCATTAAGGAGGCACTGGTTAGAAGGCACAACCTCCCCCTTTTGTCATTTGGATTAACTACCGTAAACTGTCCTACATCCAAACAGCCAAGAGATTAAATTCATGCCAGGCCAGGTGGTTCCTATTTTTCAAACGCTTTAATTTCATAATTACATACAGAGCCGGAACCAAGAACATTAAACCAGATGCACTCTCCCATCAACATGCTTCTCCAGATCAAACTAGTGACTCTGGATTGATCATCCCTTCAGACTTCATGATTGGAAACCTCAATTGGGAGATTGAAATGACTGTCAGATGGGGGACCTCCTGACCATCTCTTTGTGCCACCTTCAGCCCACTCTGCAGGATTGCAGTTCAGCCACTCATCCAAACTTGCCTGTCAGTCTGGGACCTCTCAGACACTACACCTGGTGAAAGAGCATTTTTGGTGGCCCTTTATGAACACTGATACCAAGGCGTTTATAAACACATGTTCTATCTGCGCCCAGGGCAAGGTCATACACCACCCAGCGGTGGGTCTACTGCACCCCCTGCCAGTACCAGGCCGTCCATACTTTTAACCTTTATTTAACCAGGTTGGTCAATTGAGAACCATTTCTCATTTACAATGACGACCTGGCCAAGAGACGGCATAGCAGGCATATACAAAACAGTGTGGACATAAAGAAAAACATAAAAACATCCATTTTCTATACCCGCTTGCTCCAATTAAGGGTCACAGGGGGATGGAGCATATCCTAGCAGTCACAGGACATGAAGGGGGTACACCCTGAACAGGATGCTAGTCTGTCACAGCCACATATAGACAGCTAAACACATTTACAAAACATAAAAACAGATAATACAATTACAAAACAAGTCATACAATCATAAAAGAGTAAAACAATAATTACAGTGTCATATATTAAAAACAAATGGCTAAAAGCAAGTGTAATGATCTTGTACCATTGACTATATGACATTTTTAAAAGAAGAGCAGAATAAATGAGCTAATCTTTAAAGTCTGCTGCAGATTATTTCAGTGATCTGCAGCAGCACCGACTTTCATCTGGACCACTTTCCATGATTTCATGCAGGACAATGCTCCTTAACATACATCCAATTTCTCAACTGCTTGGTTAATCAACAATTGTTAGGATCTGCCTTATTGTCTCACCCTTTGTTTTCCTTCTGTTTTCCCAGTCTCTTTTGTTCAGTGTCTGTGTGCAGGTGTGTGTGATGTGCTGTGCTGGGCTGGGCATGGCTGACCTAGTTTCCACTCTGCCTCCACCTAATCAAGCTCACCTGCTCCACGTCTACACTGATTACCTCCACCTTTACCTTCAGTATTTATGCGCAGTCTCACACTCCACTCAGGGCCAGTTTGTTGTTGTAACCACTGTGGTAACTACTTGGCCAACTTAATTTTTTGTATCTTGTAAGTATTCTGTATTTTTGTTGCACCTTTCTGACACCTGTGTTTTTCTTCTTTCCCCTCGAGCCCAGCCACACTCACCAGCCCTGCTTGCCATGCTCGGCCTCGTGTCTGTACTTTCCTGCTCATCTTTTGGAACCCCTTTTCTTTTGCAATAAACCCTTTGAACTGTCTTCTGTTTGGAGTCTGTTGTTGTGGGTTCATTTATATTTGAAGCCTGTGTTTAACAGAATGAACTGGCCATACAGTGGACTTCACAGACTCAGCCCAAAGAGCTCTCTCCAGCCACGGACCTCTGCTGGGCCAACATGAAAAATTTCTGAGAACTCTCTTAGAAAGTAGCCAAAACATGGCCGCCCAGGTCACGGAGTTGACTCTTCAAGTTTCCACTCTCACCACCTCTGTTCTGTCTATGGCTTCAACCCCTGCTACAGATTGCCATGTAAGTGATCCTGAACCTTTTTTTTGTGGATTTAAATTTGTGTCGTGAATTTTTTGCTGCAGTGTGGTCTAATATGAAATGAAATGTGAACTGTTTTTTTGGTTTATCATTTAATTGCACAATAATTTTGCACATAAACAGTTGCTTAATCATTCTGCACACATCAGGGGTGTCACAATACCTGTATTTGTATTGAACCGTATGGTACCACACAACAGTTCAACGCGCGGATCTATATGCAGAATACATGGTATGACTCTGCACAGTATGATTATACACGTGTATTTGTTTCCAGAAGTCCCCGACATTTCATCTCATTTTTACAGACTGTGAGTCACTCTAGTTTTATGATCTGTGCAGGAGGGGGCGTGGTCTTCTGCCTCAGTGCAGGAGGCATGGCCACACCCCTCAGCCTGCTGCGTATGTTGAATAGGGGAAACAGCAAGCCAGCCAGTTGAGCAACCGAACAGATTATTCCAATCAGAAACTTTGGAAGTATATATAGAATTGGTTAATTTACCTTTTTCTTCTGAAACATGAATCTAAAATCAAAAGCATACTGATCCCATATTTGTTGTTGAATTGCTGTCCCTGGATGAAATCAGACCCCCCCCCCCCCGAGCTACAGGAGCC
>CABFOU010339529.1:0-10011 GCA_900660325.1 Opsanus beta | reverse complement strand
GTCAAGGTTTTTGAGTAATTTAACACCAAAATCTGTTCCGTAGCCTCCAGTATGTGGTTATTGCGATCCAGCAAGGGGCTATTTCATTGGGGTTAAACGTAAACTTCCATTCCATTCGATTTTTTTTTTTTTTTTTTAACAAAACCATTCAAGGGGATCGAATAGAAACTTTGTCATTTACAGCCAAGATGTGCACTTTAGTCTTGGTAGTTACTGTATACAGTGAAGGGTCCTTTTCAGGTCAAATTGGGAATTTACAGTCATTTTCAACAAATGTTCAGTTTGAGTAAATCAACATTTGAAGTTACTGATTAATTTTAGACCAAGGTCTGATCTTAAGTTCTGGTGATTATTGTGATGCAGTGAGGAACAATTTCTTTGGGGTCAAAGATCAAAACTGCCATTTCATTATTCATTGGATTAATTAAATTGGTGTTGCAGAATAATTCACAGCCAACATCTGCACTATAAAGGAGGTGAGTGTGTGTGTGTATGTGTGTGTGTGTGTGTGTATACATACATATTTGTGTGGTTTACTTTGTTTGATGTCAAGCCTTCATGCAGGTTCCCTGATTTCATTGCAGTGCTATAAAGTTGGACAGGTGAAAACTAATTTAATTGGTGTCAAAAAAAATAAATAAAAATCCTGTGACTCTCTCGCTCCACAACCCAATTCGAGCATATGGTGCATCAGACACTAATGTAACTTTGTAGACAAGCAATAAAATAAGTTTTACTCTGTACCTACTAAACATGTCACAGTTAAGTGTGAGGAGACATTGGATGAACAACGATCGTGACACAAGTAATTATGACATCAACGACTAGAAAGAACTCCCCTGAGAAAATTAATTGGAAAAGTTCCTGTTGAGTTTCTGTAATCAGGGTGAAAAAATCAGTCTGTGCGTGATAACTGAGTGCATCGCTTATGTTTAACATCCATGTTAGTCTGATGTAAACTTAATCACATTTGAGTTGCAAATTTTAAAGTGAAATTCAGATTGAATTTATGAGGTGAATTCATACGTTTGCCAGCATTTAATTTAAAAAGGTGACTCGGACTATGAGTTCTACTTCCTCTTGCTCCTCACAGCAAGAAGGTGGTGGGGTCACTTCCCACCTGGAACTTTCTGTGTGGGGTTTGCATTGTCTCCTCATGTTTGTGTGGGTTCCCTTTGGGTGCTCTGGCTTCTTCCCACTTGCAAAGACATGCAGGTTAGGTGAATTGGTGACTCTAAATTTGCTGTAGGTGTGACTGTGTTTGTCTGTCTATATGTGACCCTGCGATAGACTGGCTTCCTGTCGAGGGGTGTACCTTGCCTCATGCAAGGTACCTTGCCTCATCTATGGTCCAGTGCTGGGCACAAACCAATGATACTGTTGCATATTAATGTAAATAGCAATATAGCTTGTTTAATACACTTTACACTCTTACCTTCGGAGGGTCTGAACTAGATTGCTTCAACTGTCTACTGATGAATGCTAATAACTAGTTGTATTGAGTGTGTAACTCTTTCCCCAAGTTACAGTTTAACTACCACTGGGCAGCTAAAGAAAAAATTTCTTACCCAACATTAAGCAACTAGTATTAAGTAAGGACCCCCAAAAGATAATACCCCTTGCCTTTCACTGAATAATTTGCACTCTGGGAACAACTGTGCTTGAACTTACATGTAGTTAAAGCTTAATGGCTGAATCAGTCACCTACTAATGTCCACCTTGACCACAGCGTCAGCTAAAAAGGTGAGCTAGCATCCGTGGAGAGAAATAATATGGGAAATATTGTACAGCAAGATGTTAAAGTAAAACCCAAATGAAAGAATTGGACAGAATGTGTGGATGAATGATACTAAAACCTCACTTCAACTTCTTACTAGTGCTAATTAGCAATAGGAAACTTCAACATCTTTTCAGGAACATTTTAAGACTTACAGTGCATCCAGAAAGTATTCACAGCGCTTCTTTTTCCACAATTTATGTTACAGCCTTACTCTAAAATTGAGTAAATTCATTTTTTTAACCTCAAATTTCTGACAACACCCCATAATGACAACAAAAAAACATTTTTGAAATTTCTGCAAAATTATTAAAAATAAATAACTAAAATCACATGTACATAAGTATTCACACCCTTTTCTCAATACTAATTTGATGCACCTATCTTTGGGTAGTTTTTCCCATTTCTCTTTGCAGCACCTCTCAAGCTCCATCAGGTTGAATTGGTAGCATCAGCGCACAGCCATTTTCAGATCTCTCCAGAGATGTTCAATCAGATTCAGGCCTGGACTCTGGCTGGGCCACTCAAGGACATTCTCAGAATTGTCCTGAAGCCACTCCTTTGATATCTTGGCTGTGTGCTTCGGGCTGTGGAAACAAATGTATTAATGACCACTGTGTTTCACTGTTGTCGTGACCTGGCGCTGCCTGACCTGCTTTTTATTTCTTATTTCTGATTATGCGTTTATCACCATGGAGCCCCGGAGTGTCCTCGTCTCATGGACTGTCCAGCTGGCATCTTGGCACCGCCGTGATGAAGCCATTCTTTCAGCAAAGACGGCCTTCTGGTTATCTAAATCTCTGGCATGATGCTAATGCAAACTGTGTATGTCTATAAATAATGTCTCTAAGTGTGACTGGTCGAGTGTGTGCGCACTCGAACAGAACACTCCGGGAATTCTGTTTGATCTGTGTCCAAAGCTTTGTATTAAACGGCCTGTTTTGCCAACCAGTCAATCTCCGGAACCCTTTCTTTCCACAGACAGCTTAAAGGCCGTAGGCCTTAACTCCTGACAGCAAATGCCTCCACAGGGCCATTGTCCTGCTGAAAGATGAACCATCACCCCAGTCTGAGGTAAAGAGTGCCCCAGAGCAGGTTTTCATCGAAGATGTCTCTGTACATTGCTGCATTTGTCTTTCCCTCAATCCTGACTGGTCTTCCAGTTCCTGCAGCTGAAAAACATCCCCACAGCATGATGCTGTCACCACCATGCTACACTGTAGGGATGATGCCTGGTTTCCTCCAAACATGACACGGCATTCACGCCAAAGAGTTCAATCTTTGTCTCATCAGACCAGAGAATTTTGTTTCTCATGGTCTGAGAGTCCTTCAGGTGCCTTTTGCCAAACTCCAGGTGGGCTGCCATGTGCCTTTTCACTAAGGAGTGGCTTCCATTTGGCCAGTCTCCCATACAGGCCTGATTGGTGGATTGTGTGGTGTCTGTAAGAGACCAGCAGGGGGAATTTTCCCCTAATATAAAAGAGTCTGGTTATCTGCTTTGCGGTGGTTGGGAGATGAGCAGTGAGAGAATGAGCAGGAGAAACTATAAGAGTGTTCTGTACTTATAGTAAGGCAACGTAATAAAGTTGGTGTTCTTTTTAAAGAAGAAGAAGACCCACTACTACATTTCTGGACACAACAGAAGGAAAAATTGGTGATGAGGAACTGGATAATTTCTGGGAAAAGGCACACAAATGGAAGAGGAGATAGTACGACCGACACCCAGAATAGCGTAAAGTTTATTCGGTGGAGGACAGAAGCTCCAAAGAGGAAGACAAAGACAAAGAGGACGATGAAAGCTTCGAAGAATACACCGACCGATTGAAGCAATTCTTCCTGGCGAACGGCTTGAAAATGGATGATAGTCAAAGGCAGTGTTTTTAACTGTGGTTGGAAAGAAGACCCATGGGTTATTGCGGGACTTGTGTATGCCGAAAAAGCCAGCAGAATGTGAGTTGAAATAATTATTTGACTTACTTAGAAAGCATTACTTGCCAAAGACGAATTACATTGCCGAGACATATAAATTTCACACCAGAAAGCAAAGAATGGATGAATCAATCAGTGACTTAATGGCAAGTTTGTGCAAATTGGCAGCAACGTGTCAATTTGGAACTTTTCTGAGCAAGGCGCAGAGAGACAGATTCGTTTGTGGTGTGAAAAGTGAGAAATTACATGAACGCCTCCTGGTCACTGCTCAAATGAAAGAAATATCTTTCACTGAGGTTCACGAGACAAGCCTGGTTTTTGAGATGATGGAGCAAAACGCAGTGAATTGGTCCAACAGAACTGGCAAAGCTAAAGCTGTTTTTAAGGGAGGAAAAACAGAGCCAGCCGTGTTTCAGGTGTCAGAGAATTGGACACACACCAGAGGACTGCCGTTTTAAAACTGCACAATGCTGAAGATGTCTGAAGTACGGACATACTGAAAGGGCGTGCCAGAAACAACAGCCAAAAACAGTGCGAACTCCAGCGAGGAAGAAGGATGGCGCCAGACAGCTGAATGCAAATCATCTAACGCGGACGGAGCGGGTTGACGAAGGAGGCGTGATGTGGAGGACAGGACCTGCCCAGACTGACAGCTCGGCAGAGGAGGGGCCTGTGTGTGACAGCCTACAAAGTGAGGAGCTGCCCAGCCTGACTGCTTCAGTCAAGCCATCTGATGATAGCGCTGCACGAAGGAGGTGTGACATCAACACTGCGAAGAGAAGGAGAGGTGACACCCAGCGAGAGGTGGAGCTGAGAACGATGCAACACGATGATGTCCTCGACTCCACATCTGCACCAGAGGGGGCACCAGACCTACCTCTGCAGTCATCGAGAGCACCAAAGGTAAAGGTCAAAGTAAAATCAGAACTACAGGGTAAAGCCAAGAAAAGTATAAAGAACAGTGGTTTGGATTTATTTGAAGTAAAGACAGATGTGATAACAAACCATATTTTGTGTACCTTGATGTAAATGGTCAGAAGTTAAAAATGGAGCTTGATACAGGAGCATCTGTTTCAATAATCTCTGAAAAGTTGTATAAACGCAAGTTTTCAAGGTTTAAACTCGTACCAATTAACTGTGAGCCCAAAATATACAATAACCAACCTTTTGATAACCAACCTTTGGATGTTAAAGGTCTCTTCCAGGTGGCAGTAAAGTGTAAAGGCAACACTCCTTCACTGATGTTGTATGTTGTGAAAGGAGCATATGCTCCAGCTCTTTTGGGAAGGGATTGGATTCACAGACTACAGTTGGAATGGTCCTTTTGTGAACAGAGTGGCACCTGGAAGTGTTGAGGAACTGTGTGGGAGGTACTCTGATGTGTTTAATCAGAACCTGGGGCCTGTCTCCACTCAGCAGATACTCGACCTCATCTTAGTTAGGCACATTTTCAAAATAAACTCTGGTCATTTTTTCACTTCAACCCCGTCTGCTCTTTGCTCCCGCTTTTGGGTCCAGCTCCTGTCCCTCCCGGGCCAGGACCTTAACAACTCCATCATACCACCCAGCCTCAAACAGACTGACTGAACGGCTGGTGCAAAATTTTAAGCGGTCCTTGGCCAAAAGCAAAGCACTTGGTGGTCAGTCATTGCAACACTGTGTTGCAAATTTCTTGTTTAGTTACAGAAACATGCCACATGTGGCAATTGGGAAAACCCCAGCTGAACTGTTTTTGAAAAGACAGATTTGAACAATTTTGTCTTTGGTAAAACCAAACTTCTCTGAAGCAGTCCAAGATCGACTTGCACAGAAAGAGTCCAAAAGTAAGGGAAGATTCAGGGAATTCGCTGTAGGACAAGCAGTACTTGTTAAGAACTACAGGGGAGGAGCGAACTGGGTGAATGGAGAGATTACGTGAGGTCTGGGTACAGTTACTTATTTGGTGTCTGTTTGTTTTCCAGTAGCTGGTTGACATGTCTCTTGATACATGCCCATTCACAGACTGTAAACTCAGGAACTAATGTAAATAATGATTATGATTATGATTTTTGTTTTTGATTTGGATGTTGGACTGCATGAGACAAATGAATCTTAGGTTAACAGGGAATCTGAGGTTAGGACAGTGCCCTTGGAGGTTGTGGAAACTGTCCCGGCAGCACAGACTGTGGAAAGACCAAAAAGGATAATAAAACCTCCAGACAGACTGAATTTATAAGGAAAACCAGAACACTGCACCTTGTATGGGGAAAAAAATGGGCGCAGTAAAAGGTTTCAGGGGAGGACTGTGGTGTCTGTAAGAGACCAGCAGGGGGCACTTGCCCCTAATATAAAAGATGTTGGTTTGCCGCTTTGTGGTGGTTGGGAGATGAGAACTGAGAGAATGAGCAGGAGAAACTATAAGAGTGTTCTGTACTTATAGTAAGGCAATGTAATAAAGTTGGTGTTCTTCTTAAAGTCCAGTCTTTTTCTCAGAAGATCCACTACTACACTTCTGGACACAAGAGATTGCTGCTGAGATAGTTGTCCTTCTGGAAGGTTTTCCTCTCTCATCACAAAGGAATGCTGGAGCTCTGACAGAGTGACCATCGGGTTCTTGGTCACCTCCCTGTCTCAGGCCCTCAGTTTAGACAGGCAGCCAGCTCTAGAAAGAGTCCTGGTGGATCAGAACTTCTTCTAATTTAAATATGATAGAGGACACTGTGCCCATTGGGACCTTCAAAGCAGCAGCAATGTTTCTATAGTCTAGTCTCAGAGGTCTACAGACAATTCCTTTTGACTTCATGCTTGCTTGTGCTCTGACATGCACTGTGAACTGTGGGACCTTATATGTAGACAGGTGTGTGCATTTCCAAATCATGTCCAATCAACTGAATTTACCCCAGGTAGACTCCAAATAAGCTGTAGACACATCTCAAGGATGATCAGTGGAAACAGGATGCACCTGAGCTCAAATTTGAGCTTCATGGCAAAGGCTGTGAATATTTATATACACGTGATCTCTTTGTTTTGTTTTTTGTTTTTTCTTTTTTAATAAATTTGCAAAAATCTCCCAAAAACTTTTTACATTGTCATTATGGGGTATTGTGTGCAGAATTTTGAAGAAAACATGAATTTCATCTCTTTTGGAATAAGGCTTGTAGCATAACAAAATGTGGAAATGTGTAGTACTGTGAATATTTTCAGGATGCATTGTATAGGAACACCAAAGTATTCAAGCTTTAATGAGTTGTTGAGAAATAAGATATGTACTCAGATAGTCAGGAACAGTGCAGCGTTTGACAGTTCCTGTCAGATCATTGGTATCACATTTACGTATTTTGTAGTTGGAAAAAAAACAAAAACAAACGCTTAAAGTACTTACTTTCACAGAGTCAACTGGGATACATTAGCAGCTCAAGACTGATTTGAAATTGGATGTGAACTTTAATGTAAACATGATAGTTGACATTAATCAAAGGGTTTGGCAGTACTTGACCAGTAAAGATTCTCTGTCTGCAGACTGAAGTGCAAATATCTAGTCAGGGACATTTATCTGAACATTCTGTGCTTTGATTTTCTCATTTCTCTCTTTCATTGGTTCTTTGAATAGATGAAGATGTATTCTTCAAAGCTGTTTGATATTTGGTTCAGGAAAGGTCAGTGCTTTCAGCGTGTAGTAATTACATACCCACTACCCTTATGTCTGATGATAAACCACAGGAACTGTGTGGGAACAACCATGTGAGTACACAGTATTGTTGTACAAGTTAGTGAGAGCACAGAAATCATACTTGGATGCACACACAAACATACTGTAGCAATCCCAGTGCTGCAACCACCTCATTTTGTAAAGTATGTCTTATTAACAGAAAATTCATTTTTAATTTTTATTTGAATTGATGAATAAGTGATGCACTCCCTTAATCAAATCTTTCAGGCATTTTTATTTTTTATTTCTCATCAAGACAATGGACCCTGTCTTGGCAGTTTTCCAGCACAGTCTGAAATAAAAAAAAAATATCGCAGGTGCAGTTGGGGTGTGACTGACCACTAGGGTTGCCAACTGTCCCTTGAAAAAAGGAATTGTCCCATATTTCAAAACAAAAGTATGCGTCAAATAGTTTAAAAATCATTTCACATGCACAAAAAAGGCAAAACAAATTCACCAGACAGGCAGGGTTGAAGGCAATTGGGTCAGCTGGGCCTGCCAACGAGGTGTCCCTTGTTGATTTTTCAGGGAGTTGGCAACCTTACCACATACTGACATACATGGCACAAAATATCAGTGTAAAATAGGGTGCGAAGCACAAAGGGGCTCAAAGTAATTAAATTAATGATGGGTGTATTTTGGAACACAAGTATGCCAAGTTCTTGTGTGTTGCTACTAAGAGGGTGCACTCAATACTGAGAGGTTTTCTGGCAAGGGAATGAGTTTGCAAGCACAAAGCACTAATAAATCCAATATTCTCACACTGAAGTCTCATTGCAGTTTAGTTGTCACGTGCATTTGGAGCTCTGTCAGTATATTCTGGTTCAAATAAATATGAACAGCCATAATATTCAAACGCCTCATCCACATGTTAAAAAAAATCAGCAAAATATTCGGCCATGACTTTGTAAGTAGACTTCATGACTTCTGCTTCGATGGTAAACAGCAATGAGCCACTCTGACAAATGACTTGTACAGACTTTGTGGAGAGCAGCGTCGTGAACCCCGAAAAAAGCTAAGGTCAGTTGTTCCCTGCGCAATTTGTTGTTTTTTTTACATTTACTGATGTAAACACAGAGAGGTCTACCTCCATAGGGATCCTCTCCATGCTACCAGACACTTCTAGGGACATTTTCAATTATTCAGTGGTGACAAGAAGCAGCTGAGGTTTTTCCACGAGCACCACAGGCTTCCACTGTATAGCTGTTTAGCCCATGAAAGTGTTGTTGTTCTAATTCAAATCTGGATGATCATAGTTTTTGTCCCAAGTGAAAAGTTGAGTGCAACACCATCTGAAAATAGAGCCCGGATTGAATAACTCCAGAGTTCTCTTTGAACTTTGCTGGAAGAGCAACCCGTAACAATGCACAGGGTCACTCACAGACAAACAGGTGGGGAGTCATTCTGCTTAAATAGTTCCAAACAATTTAACTTGTGCTTTTCTCCTTTTTTTTCCAGAAATATTTCCACTGAGCTAAAGATGTTATTTAACAGCATCTATGGTTTTAGAAAATGATGAGCACAGCTGCAAAGACAACATGTGTTTTGTTTGTGCACAGAGCATCCACCCTCACAGCATCATTTAATATTTTGCTATTCAGTAGGACTGTAACATATATTATCATTTCATGCTTTGATACAAAACATTTGTGTTGTTGAACATTCTTGCACATCTTGTTCATTTAGTAATCCTCTCACTGGTGTATTGTGTGTTGTTTCCTTTGAATATGAATCCCTTTAGCAGTAAATTGTATTTAACTTCTCTGTTGCTGCCATGTGAAGGTTTTCAATTTAGCTCTTTCAATTATTCCCATTTGAATGCCTTATAAAAAATAAAAAAAAAACCCAAACTGAGCCTGTGTCATTTTCATTTAACAGTTTGGTCAAACATGAAATTGAGATAGGAAAAAAAAAAAAGTCTTTATCAGGTTTGGTGTAGCTGAACTAACAGAATAAAATACAACATAAATATAACCATTTCTGTGGAGAAGCTCTCACAAGAGGTGAAGGAAAAAACCAAAGACCACATGGTCAAAACCAGTTGGTGTTTTTGAAGCCTTTATTTTTTTATTTTTTTTATTTCTAACTGAACTTGCTCTGTTTGTGAGTGCCTCAGGACTTTCTTCCAACATCATTCATCAGTCGTCTTGGAGCAGTTCTCGGCATTTTTCCGAAATACTCTCCCCTGCAGTGTTGGCCAAGTTGTGCAATAAAATATATAAATATGAGTGACATCACACAGCTAATGTGATACCACTAACTGAAAACTCTTGCTTGCTACAGAGGGGTACATTTATGGTTCTGTAGTTGTTGATGTGGTTTTGCAGGGATGCTTTGCCAAGAGCAAATGATTGTCTCTTAAATCTACTGCAGGCACTGTTTAAAGAAACAAAACATACAGTGCATCCGGAAAGTATTCACAGCGCTTCACTTTTTCCATGTTTTGTTACAGGCTTATTCCAAAATGGAGTAAATTCATTTTTTTCCCTCAAAATTCTACTCACAACACCAGAACTTCAACTTTAATTTTTTTTTTTTTTAATTTATTAAAAATTAAGAAGAAAAAAAAAAGAAATCACCAAAATATTTACACCCTTTGCTCAATATTTTGTTGATG
>CABFOU010339527.1:0-10728 GCA_900660325.1 Opsanus beta | reverse complement strand
CTAAATCCCAGACCCTAGTAATTTGAGCAAACGTTTGACATTAGCTTGACAGTAAGTGTTGACGTGTCATCTGATGTATGTTACAGCACGTTACACGCCTCTTATTTAGTTCTGATAGCGAGAAAAGAAAATCGTTCAGAAAGTTTTCAAAAATTAAACCTGCAAGATTTATAGAGGCAGCGGTGGTGCAAGCAGGTAGCGCACCCCTTCTCCCCCCCCCCACCGGTTCAATGCTGCATTCAGAAAGACTCAACATAAAAACCTTACTTCAGGGAAAAGTGCATTCATGAGATTCAGAAATATGTTTTTATAAGTTGAGTCATCAACTACTTAGCCTATACCACAGTAGAGCTAGGCTAACGTTAGCTTTTGGGCTAAATTAAGTTGTCAAAGACATTTTTGGTAATGTGTGGTGCTGGTAACTTAACTAATTGTACACAGATGTATCTTCAACACTAATAACACTGCTGTCTCTCCAACTGCAAAGGGGGCTGTCATGGCTGTCACGTTAACTCGGGTACTTCGGGTTCCTCACAGGTTTCCGAGCGAAAATTCCAGTCCGACGTAGCATTCAAGGAATTTTTTCTCTCCCGAGCTCGAGGTCAGAATCTCCGAACTTCTGATGGTTCTGAATGCATCACAATGCCACTGTGCCAAATCAACATGTAGCCCAAAAACACAGCGGCAACCCTGAGCAAGAAGCGCGGTAGCCAAAAGAACTTTCACCAAATTACAGGTGAACCTCGTTAACCCGCAAGTGGGGTCCAAATCGAACTGCGAGTTAATGAGGCTGACCAAAAACACAGAGTAGTCTTCATACCGTAGTCTGAATTTTTGGGGTCCACAAATCGACCATGAGCAAAGCTGAAATGCGAGTTACTCTCTTTAAAGCTACAGTATTGAGGATTTAGGGGCGCTTATTAGCAGAAATGAAATATCGCATTCATCGCCATCTGTTCATTGGTACAGTATATAATTTCCTGCAACAACAAATCTGTGTGTTCTCACGAGCTGAGAATGAGGCCATCAAATCTACATGGCCGCGGGTCCCCTCATGGAGGCAGCCATGTTGCGCCTCCATGTTGATACAGTAGCCCAAATGGGCAATATTTATTCCATCTTTTGCACTTTGCAGGCTTGCAGGAAGAAGGAAGAAAAAAGAAGAAGAATCAGTGGTTGCGCTGCTATAAGCTGTTTACTGGTTGCTAGTGCAGGCTAACAACTTTGAGAACTGTCATTTTTTGTGAAATGGACAATCAAACATATTGATTATTACAAGACAAGGGAAGAGGGCATGAATCTCCATCTCCAAAGAAGCAAAAAAAAAAAAACAAACACATGAAGGGGAAACAAAATCATCACTGGCAATGACGTAATGTAATCTGCAACATCACTACTAGATGACACTAAATCCTACACGCTGTAGCTTTAAGCAACACTCCAAACCCTAGAATGATAAAATATATACCTTGTAGGGTTTTTATTGTTAATATTTGCAAATTTATTCAAGAATAAATACATTGACACGTTTCCACATCCTGTGATGACATTTCAAATTTAGGTGTAGATGTTTCTATACTTTGTGTGATTAATTTCGCAAGGCATTGTCTTCCCATATTAGGTCATGGTCAAGGTCAGAACATGTTGGCCCATGAAGGAACACAATTCGTGACTCAGACCCAGCAGCGTATAACAAAATAAAATGGCAGTATAACAAATAAGACTAAAAGTTAGGAAAACTAGAAACAAATCAATAGATAGATAGATAGATTACTTTATTAATACCCAGATTTATCTATAAGGACTATCAATGAATAACCTTTAAAGCAGAGCAGCATGTTAAAAACAGAGCCGGGTAATAGCAGGAGCAGCACAGCAGAGGAAAGAAGGAACAGTGAGGTCAGTCAGCCTCCGGGAAGAGGGGGCTGTGCAACTATTAGGTCCCACAACTTGTATCCAGCGGAAAACCAAGCCACAAGGTCAAAGAAATGTCATCCAGGACATTGTAAGTGGAACTGCAGCTCTGAGGGCGCATTCTAAAAAATAAAAATTGTTCTGCTAAACTGAAGGGTCACCAACCACACTGGTCTCCATAATTGCCTGGGAATGTTGTGGTGAAGGGTTTGTTGATCCAGAAGTTAATTGCTCATACTAGCAGCTGAGATGTTTTCCCTTTGCAGAATATTGGGATTCACCATTTGGGACAGTGTGCAGAGTCATCACATCCAAAAGACACTCAGAGCTCCTTCACATATAAACAGGTTGGTTGAGGTTGCTTGAGCATCTAATGAGGATGCCTCCCTTTCCACGTTCTCCAGGTATGTTCGCCTGGAAGGAGACCACAGAGTAGACCAGAGTTGTTATATTCCATCAGGATTGGCAAAATCTTGAGCTTCTCCACAAGGAGCTAGAAGAGCAACATCCTTGGGCAATGCCAGTTACGTGTTGTACTATCACTATGACCTAACCCTGGACTAATTTATTGGTAATATTTATCAATCATTTAACCACTATGGCCATGAGGATAGCTTAGATAACTCCCAGATGATTTGTCTCAACCCTCTGCCAGCCTTTCTACTCTTTATTATGGAGAGGATAAGTCAAGCCTTTCCATTGTTTGATGATTTCATCCCATCTCTTCCTTCATCTACCTTGTTTTTTGTTCCCTAAACGGTTTCTTGGAGGGTGGTCTTAGACTGACCATCTGATCTTGAGTCATATCTGTAAAACATGCATTTTGATCATGTGCCTGTGTGACTTCGGAGAATCTTTGGTGTCAAACTAACAACGGTTATTTCAGGAGCCTCTGATAAGGTGTATTTCTGTCCATGATCCAACACACAGGTGCCTTTAGTGTATGGGCCAGACCCACTAAATTTGGATCATAGCACCACTTGTGGGTGCAAATGCTTACTATATTTTTCTGAAAGCTAAACATTTCTGGAGCTCCTTTCAACATGATGACAATCAATGTTGTGCAGCTTACTTATTTTACAGTCTTTCAGACCAACCCCCTATTGACCAAAATTTCAAATTTGAATAAAAATCCTTTTTAAGTGTGTAAATGCATATAAATGCCAAATACAACATAAAATAGTATTCTAGTCATACTAAATATCATGGATGATGTTCAAATATATGTACAATATCCAAAAACCAAAGTACCCAAATCCAATATGGCTACTGCTATCTAAGATGGTGATCAAGGAATATTAGGATAGATCTGGTATTTTTTTAGCCTAGGTGGCGGCCATATCTATATATTAAAAGCCAAGTGGCCTCTGTGTACGTGTGTGCATGTGTGTAAGTTTGATCACAGACAAACTGGGGAGAGCTGACATTTGCCGTTTGGTATGCTTATGTAGTTTGGGTCTTGGATGAATGCTATGAAAATGGAAAGTTAATAGGACTAATATTTTTGGGGAAATTAGGGATACTAGGTAACAACAGTGAACAATGGATGTTGATATCACCATTAATCAGTCCCTGGTAACTGGACAAGCTCTGTCTCAACCTTGCCAGTTGTAAAACATGGCATCAGCTAAATGTGCCAAATAATAAAGACAATTATTCACAAAACTTTCTCATTTTAATTTCCTGCACTTTCAGTTAAAATCATTATAGAAACTTTGCATAATTTATTACCACCCTTGAAAAATGTCAGCTACCTAGTTTATAAACACTACCCAATCTAGAGCCCATGGATCCCCACGGGCAATGCGCTAGTTGGATTTAGCTTGTGCGTGTGTGTGTTAAGCTGAACGTCAGATGTGATATTTAGTATGTGATTAAAATGATACTTGGCATTCAGTTTAGCATTTATATGTGTTTAAAGGCAACAAAAAGTTATTTCATAAACATAGGTTGGTGGTGGTGGATGGTGGTTGAAAGGATGTAAAATCAAGAAGCTTCATGATAATGATTGCTATTGTGCTAAAATGAACTCTAGAGATATATAACTTTCAGAAATATTTAGTTAGCATGGCAGTTATGACCCCTCCTGGCTCATACACTACTCAGTGTTAAAGACTCTGGCAACGGGAAAAAGCCGAGCAAACGTTTGTTTTACATGGCTGTGGCAGGTAGACGGTTACTGTGGAGAAGTGGGGATGGACGGGTTGTCTGCCTGGGTGGTTGCCATCCAGGACCCAGGATGTTTCTGTGGTGTGGTGGACAGAGCGACCGTGTTCCCAGACCAGACCGGATCTGTGTGACCCCGTTGTAGACTTCATCATTGCTAGTGTGGTCTTTGTAGAGGATAAAAAAAACCCCTGTAAAAATGGTGGGAAGTGGATGGACGGATCTTTTTTTTTTTGTTTTTGCACATTAGGTAAGAGCTTTCCACTTTAACTTCACTTTTACTTTTGTGGCAGGTTACAGCCGCTAAAGCAACAGACAGAAGAAAGTTCTTTAACGATGTATTGGAGATTGCAGCATCAGAAGATTCCCTAATAACTTTGAAAAGAGTAAAATCATTGAAAGGTGTTCTCGATCCATTCTGGTCCCAGCGTGAACACTGAAGGCTGCTGTGAAATTTAGTGAATAGCTACCATCAGCAGTCCAATTTTGAGCCTGACAGCAGAGTCAGCGGGGAAGAATCACCACAGAACGAGCCTCGTGGGAGTGAGAAAGCGCGAAGTGTAGACCAGGAAGAGGGGAAGCTTTCTCTCTGGGGAACATTAGAAGACATGTTTAAAGAGAGAAGGCTGCGATGAAAGGCCAAGCACAAGGGGGAGTCGAGACTGGATAGTCAGAAAACGGCCGAGACTTGTACTTACAGCACAAGAGGACAATGGAGAGCTACTTTAAAAAGACAGAAGGGCCATTGAAGTCTGCTCTGTCAGTCCAGCAGCTGCTTTTCCATTTGCTCCTTCAGGGTTCTTTTCCATCACTGTTTTTGTGGTTGAAGAGGGTGAACGTGCTTCCAGAGGGGGTTGGTACTTTCGGAGTTTTCACTTTGTGTTGGCAAGTATACATTTACTTTAGCGCTCGGTGTCAAAAATGTTTACTTTCCTCTCTACTTCTGTGACTGTTTTGCATACCTGAGCAGCCGTGATTTAATGATTCAATAAACATGTTCGTTATAGGTAATTAATTAGTAAGAACTCCTCACAGAAGCAGTAATGATTCCAATCTGGCAATGGCGATCCGCCAGCGTGATGTCATCCACATCGTTATTGTGCCGGCGCTCTTCTGGGCGCAGCCATAATAGCTTTTTGACAACACCCCCCCAAACCCCAAAGTGGTGAATAATTCTGCTGTTCTGTCTCCTGAAGATGTTATTGGATCTCCGACCAACAGCAGGTTCTTAAACGCACACGTTGGTTACAAAACAGGAGCTGATTTACCGATAAGTTTCGATGATGTCCTCTGACGCTTCGTTTACTGTATGTACCCCTTCTCTTCTTCTATAAATTGAGAAACATTTGTTTGTTTGTTCCACCTCTCCTCTGAGGTGGGGCAGCAGATTTTGGAGTTGCCCAGGCAACATCAAATTTGCCAAAACATCAATCACTGGGATTCAATGTAATTGGGGTCAAAGATCCAACTGATGTGTTTCACTCCAAGTTGCGACAAATTTGGCATACATATAGGGGTGGATTCTGGAATTGCCCAGCAAGGTCAAATTTGCCAAAGGTCAATCACCAGGGCCAAGGTTATATCTGCCTGTCTGTTGGCCTACTCCTCTGAGGTCCTTTTGCTGATCTCTACTAAATTTTGATGAAGCCTGACTCTGAAATCACCTTAAAAAAAAATGTATTTTTTGCAAATGTCAAGTGACTAACCAGTGACCTAAGGTGACAGTTGGATGTCTTTTGTACTGGGTCTTTTCAGAGGAACCTTCAGTACACTCTAAAAAAGGAACTGCTGTCTCAAACAGAAAAACTGATGTAACAATTTGCATAGAGTTTTTAAAATTTATTTCAACTTAGCCATGACTGATTTAATGCCACAAGACTTCTCTAGTTAAGTTGAAATAACTTTCTACGCAAAAAATCTACGCAAATTGTTACATCACTTTTTCTCGTTGAGACAGCGGTTCTTTTTTTTTAGCGTGTACCCCTGGGATGATGTTGTATCAGACGAGTAGTTACTAAGAGAGACTAAGATGATGAGTGTCACTTGCATTTTGAGGGAGCAACATCTTTGACTTTTTGGCCATGTGGCACGTTTCTCTGTGTCTGAGCGTTGAGGACCCCGACAGCTGGAGACGGCCAAGGGGACACCCATGTTTCACCTGGCTGTGACTGATAGATGGTTCTTTCAGTGATGTGACAATGGACTGGTTGTCTGCCTGGGTGGTTGCCGTCGAGCACCCAAGGTGGTTCAGTGATGTCATGGATGCAGCAAAGCGCTGCACCAATGTATGCTCGTAGACTTGACTTGAAAGACCAAGGAATTTGATTTTCTACCCAATTTGGACCACATGTGGCATGTGCATTACAAAATTGCCCTGGTAAAGCAACTCTCACACAGACATGCACACAGATGCATATCTGTGGTGTTTAAAGGCGCATGTAACACTCCCGTCCCAACTCACCACTATCCACCACAAACATGCCGCTACTTCCCATAAACACTTTACACAACACCACATGGTTGTCAGCACTCTTTTATGCACAAAAACTCAAGAATGCCTTGTCTGATTGAAACCATTTTTTGGTGTTGCATTGTGGGAGACTAGAGGAAGGTTCTTTTCGAAAAATGTCCATCTGCCTTTCTTAAATATGGTCACTACGGACACCATCTTGATTTTCCTTTCCGTGCAATAAGTCAAGAACACCTTGTCTGATTAAACCCATTTCTTGGTGGTGTACTGAGGGAAATTACAGGAAGTATTCTTTTGAAAATCAGGGTCAATACACCACACTCCAATCATACAGTGGCAATTTTTCACTTTACAAATAGACCATATACCATCTTTAGAGCCCTAATGACGGCCTCTTGCTTCCTGCATCCTGGTCAACTTTTCATCACATTTCTATTAACAGATCATATCTTTAAACAGTGTTCTAGATAAATATAGGTTTCACATTCAAAAAGGTAATATTGTTCTCAATATTTTGATAAGCAACACATGGGGATTATACTATAAGAAAGTACCTTAAAAGGGGAATTTTAATCAAGAAAATACCCTGAGGGCTGTAGGGTTAAAGCATAAGTCTTTCCCAATGGAAATAATTTGCACACTTCATTACCAACTTTACTATAAAACCATACACCGACTTAACACAAGAGCAGGGGCAGTATATGCCACACTCTTGTTCACCATAAGTGTTACGTTCTCAAAACTTTGATTGAGTTGTGTTTTTCTAGCTATATTATTGTCTAACTTATAACATATAATTATAACTGGATTTTACTGTTGCCCAAATAAATTATAACTGAACTAACTTAAACAAGGATCATGAGATTGGCTGCTTTTATCAGGCAGGCCAAAGGTGATTAGCTGCTTTTATCAGGCAGGCAAAGGGTGATTGGCTGCTTTTATCAGGCAGGCCAAAGGTGATTGGCTGCTTTTATCGCTCAAACACAGGCTGTTAGCATCCACTAATATGGCTGTGTTGCTTGGAAAAATCAACTCTTTGAACTTTAATGTAACATGGCAAAAATTAAGTTATAAAGTTTCCATATTGCAACTCAAGTTCTCAGGTCAAAGGGATAATTGGCTCCATCAAAAATAGAGTGAAAAAATACGTACATACATTTTGTGTATCCACTTACTCCAATTAAGGGTCACAGGGGTGGAGCCTATCCCAGTAGTCATAGGGTGAAAGGTGGGGTACACCCTGGATAGGACGCCAGTCTATCACAGGGCAATGGAAATATACAATGAGTTTCATCATTGAGTTCAATTAATCACTTTAATTATCTAGTTTAATTTAAATATTTAGACTGTCCTTGTTTCAAAAGGATGTTTATTTTTTCCCATGTGGAGGTAATAGGATTTATTAGAAGACTTTTTACACCCATCTATCGATTTCTACAAAGATCAATAAAGACTATGGAGGGTGGCAACAGGATATTGAAAGCTGTCTAATCTGTGTACCCATTGCTTTGTAAGACCTAGATATTTTCATGAGTTAGGGTTATCTGTCTGGTTTGGTCCTGCCTACCTGGTCCTGCCAGGACTAGCTAGATCTGGACCTGGACTACAGGTCCAACTTACTTTGGCCTTTGTACACCGACTCGCAAGTTGGCAGTGTTGCGACATGCTAGGAAGTAGTATATCTGGAAAAAAAAAAGGCTGATAGTTTTGTTTCAACTCATTTTTCTGGCATTTTGGTTGTACTAAAGGTTAAGGATAACCCTTTTATTAAGGTTTGCAAAAGTATGGTAATTATTTCTGTTTTTCCATACTTACCTTTGGCGTAGTATGTGTTGCCAAAGGTAAGGGTGAACTGCGTTGCTCTGAGACCAGGAATTTGTCTTTCATCTAAATCATCCAGACTTTGGTCCAAACCAAGAGTCCACAATTTTACTTCAAGAATTCTTTTCCTTGACATTTTGGTTTTTGCTGTTATGTAGCTTTAGTCTAATTACCATATTGTACCAAATATAAGATGACCCTGATTACAAGATGACCCATATTTAATATGACCCATATTTAATATAATTTTATTATTTAAAAATAATAATAATAATAAGACATGCAGTATTTTTTGGAAAAAGAAAAAAAATCTTTTTTCTGCAGAAAATGCTTTTATTTGGCAATATGCTACAAAAAGTACCTGATGGGCACACTCTGTGATGGCCCCCAACCACATAGTAACACATTGCCACTTTTCGGACCATGGTAAGCTGTTCTGACTTTTAGGATTTTAAGACAGCCTTTTTTTGGCTCACCATCTGCTAACATTGCACTCTCACACCACATTTCTTGGCTGCTTGAGAGTTGTTTGATTACTCTGTTGCCATAAACTTAAAGAATGCATCATACCTTCTCCTCAGTTGCTGCTCACCTTTCTCAACTTTTGAGGCACACACTTTTCAGGATGGTCACTGTATCCCTCTATCTTGCATCACTTTAAACTAGTTATAGGGACATACTCATTTCATAGGTATTTGCAGCACCAATTATTTTGGATGTATATGACATGTAAAAGTCTCGACTGATTATAAGACAACCCATATTTTCATATATATTTCAAAGACAAAATGTCCTACATTCATAACAATACAGTATATCTAATTAGTCTTCTAAAAATATTTTTTCAGAATTATGCATTAATATTCCTTTTAGTAGTGCAGCAAAGATGCTCAGAGTGAAATATTTCTTATGAATGTCTAAATGGAGGTATTGTGTTGTTTTGAAGTCAACAACTGACTGAGCAACAACAATCTGTATTCTGTGATATGTCAAACCACAGATCACGCACTCTCTTCTGCAGAGTTTTATTCATTTCTGTGGTTTCACATTTCATTTGTTCCCGCTTTGTTAGACTTCAACGCAAATCGCTGATCCATTCATTTTTTGGAAGCTACATCCACGCTCTTCGCTTATCCAGGATCTCCTCCTTCTCTCCCACTTCGTCTAGTACAGCCATTCCAGTTCCTTCTGTTCTTATTCATGAAATTCATAAACTCACCCTCTCCCTCATCCTCTGCATTGCTCATCTCTCGCACCCACCACCATCCAGCTCCACCTGCTTGGGCCTGATGACTCATGACACCCTGCGGGCTCAAACGGCCTCCTGCACAGCACTTTGCCAGGATCTGCTCCAGCTTTGGGCCACGCAGGCTCTGCAGTCATTCTGTGCCAAACTTTCTTTTAATAAAATAATTCTTCTTCTCATTAATGGGCAGCGAGGTCTGTTCAGGTTCAGTGAGGTCTGTTCAGGTTCAGTGAGGTCTGTTCAGGTTCAGCTCTCTGCTGCAGAATTTCCTCTTTCAGATTTGACATGCATTCCATCGCACCAGTCTCATCTGCAACCATCTGAGAGGTGAGCAACATCTATCAATACCAATCTCATTTTGCCCAGATTGATTCATGGCTGTGGGACTTTTAAATGGTCAGTCTAATGTTGGGATCTGTGAAAATATTGTGTCCATTCATCGCTCGAGGCAGAACAAGGTCTGAACCAATCTGGTGTTTTTTTGTTTTTTAACACTGATCATTTATTTCATCAAAAGACAAAAAACACTTGCACATTATTTACAAAGTGCAAGCACAATTAAAGTGTAATGAAACATATGTTACAACCCGAACATTCATGAACATCCAATCCCAATATACTAACCATAGGCCCTACGAAATAATAATAAATAAAAGAAATCAATCAATAAATTAATAATAATAATAATAAAAAACACACACACACACAACACACCAATGACAATCAGCAATCAGGTCCAAATGTTTTCAACGATCCAAGATAAGCGATACAAGGTTGCCACAATTTTAGAAACCCATCAGGCCTCCCTCTGAGTCTAAACTTGATTTTTCAAGTTTTTAAAAAAACATGAGATCTTTCAACCATAAATAAATGGATGGAGGATGTGGAGCTTTCCAAGATAATAATATTCTGTGTCGTGCTAGCAATGAGGTAAAGTCAATTACATCTGCCTGCGAGTTAGTACAGGACACAGAGGGGACTCCAGGAACTCCAAAAATAGGGATCAGCAGACAAGGCTCCAGCCTGACTCCAAGAACGTGAGAGATAACATCAAAATACGAAATCCAATATTGGCTGAAGTTTGGGTTCAAAGAAAAAATATGTGACTTAA
>CABFOU010339526.1:0-13376 GCA_900660325.1 Opsanus beta | reverse complement strand
CCAAAAATAGGTGCACCAAGCTTGTGACATCATATTCAAGAAGACTTGAGGCTGTAATTGCTGCCAAAGGTGCATCAACAAAGTATTGAGCAAAGGGTGTGAATACTTATGTACATGGGATTTCTTAGTTTTTTATTTTTAATAAATTTGCAAAAATTCCAAAAAACTTTTTTCATGTTGTCATAATGGGGTGTTGTGAGTAGAATTTTGAGGGAAAAAAATGAACTTATTCTATTTTGGAATAAGGCTGTAACGTAACAAAATGTGGAAACAGTGAAGCGCTGTGAATACTTTCCAGATGCACTGTATGGTGCAAATATATATATATATATAACTTTCAATAGTAAGGTCATTAAACAAACAAAAACAAAAAAACTTTATTCATTCACAAGAAGACACAGGGGATACAAGGTATTGTCAGTATCATGCTTGTCTTCAATCTCCTGCCCCAAATCTTTATCTGTAGTCATACATTCACAGTGTAGCAATGCCTTGAAATACAACATTATTTGCCAGTACAACAGGACTGTACTCACTGTAGAGGATGGTACCCTGGGTAGATTTGGTCTTCACTGTCACATAGAGATTAACAGAGGCATCGCTGGTAATAGCAGGTGGATTGTTACTCACAACAGATGCCTGGAGGAGGGACGTGAGCGGCTGTAGCTCCAAATAAGACGAGCCATTGAATGATGGGATGTATATTTGAGTTTCTATAAACAAGAATCAAACAAATATTGATAAAGCATTTTTAAACAAATCAGGAGAAGAATCGGTTAAGAAAGCACAAAAGCACAAACGTAAAAAGAATACAATGACATTTACTGTAGGTCCACAAATTCGAAGCAAAGCTTGATCAGCCGGGCCGGCCTGTGATTTCGCTGCACGGGTAGTTTCCCTGTGAGCAGAGTCAGCAGGACCCTGTCAGTGGTTTGTGCTGGTGTGTTATTTCCCACTGGATGACAAAAACGTATGACTTTATGGAGAGGTGGAGGAGGCTCCCGCTCGGGTCAGCTGCACAAGCCAGCGATGATCTGTTGTCTCTGACACAGAGGACACGGTACACCTGGTGGACACCGCGCTGTTCAGGTGCACAGTGGATCTTTCAAAACAGGCCGGCCTCAGCCCTGAATGAGTGGATTCTGGCTTCAGAGTTAACCTCAAAGAAGAATGCAGTTTATATTCAGGTGGGAACTCATAATACACTGTATGTGAAAGAGTCTAAAGACTCGGCTTGGGAGCAGCAGCGATATTAATATGAATATCCTCTCATAACTATATTCACTTTTTTTGGTGCTTTGATGTTAGATCAAATGGATTTTTAAAGCAGAGTTGTTAATGCTGGTAATGAATTTACAACTGAATGGAAAACAAAAATGAAATAGGGAGATTTGACAATGACATAGCTGTTTGTTTGATTTGATTATCGGATATTTTTAAAACATAAACCATTTTCAGTGTTGTTTAAGAGAGGCTGACACTGGATTGGGGTTTTTACATTATGAGCCAGATGTAGTATTTAGATATTGTCTCCCATTGATTTCTATTTTATTTGTCATTTGGCGAAACAGTGCCCCCGCACACACAATTAAACTCATTTCAAGACAGATAAACAGGACTGTCGAACAGTGGCGGAAGTGTGTGCTCTGTGAATATATAAATCCAGGATTTGTGTCCTTTTTTGTATCCTTTTTTTGTCTTCTGCAAATAATTGGGTTTGTTCACTGCCATTTCAAGGTGTGATTTAAAAAAAAAAAAAAGCCTGGACTATTTTATGAGGCAACAATACGGGTAAAATCAATCATTCCCCTTATGTCCTGAGGATGAAGTGTTGAAGAAAAGTATGACGTCAATGAAAATAACAGAAAATTGAGTTTTAGCTTTTGACAGAAAGCATTGCTCAGTATCCTGAGGGCTGGGAAGATGGTGAGTTTTTTTGTTTTTTTTTTTAACCTGGTTTAATGATCAGTATCCCGACTGGCACCCGAGAAGAAGAATATCCAATGGTACCATTTCTCACATGGCTATAATCCTGTTATCCTCGCTCGTGTGCTTTGCCACTTTCACACACTTGCTCTTTTCCCGGGCAGTCAGATTGGATGACTCTTCTGCGTTACGCTGAGAACAATGTGGAGCAGACATGACAGCCAATACAGAACTTCCAAATTACAAAGAGAAAATAAAAGCAGTTTCTTTTGTTGTGGAAGAAATGCTTTCCTTGGGGTGGAGATGATGAATCAATCCTGCAATGTTTGCTGGCAATTTCTGAGTACGGCTGAGCTCACTCCAGCAATTACAGCAGTACACAGCCTGGATGCCAACACACAGAAAAACAAAAAAAACCCCCAAAAACCTGCAACTGCACACTTGCAACTTATGCCTGTACCATGTTGCCACAAGAATGATGTGGTTTTGCATATCAACTATGAGCTAGATGTGACTGATCTGAACACGTGACACTGTCATGGACCTCCGTTTTCTTATTTTTTTGGGCTGCTCCCATTAGGGGGTCACCACAGCAGGTCAATCATTTCCATCTCACCCTGTCCTCTGCATCTTTCTCTGTCACACCAACCACACGCACGCCCATAAACGTCGTCTTTGGCCTCTCACTTTTCCTCCTGCCTGGTGGCTCCATCCTCAGCATCCTTCTCCCTATATACCCTGGGTCCATCCTCTACACGTCTAAACAATCTCAGTCTCGCCTCTCTGACTTTGTCTCCAAACTGTCCTACCTGTGCTGTTCCGCTGATATGTTCATTCCTAATTCTGTGCATCCTGGTCACTCCCAAAGAAAATTGCAGCATCTTCACTTCTGCCACCTCCAGCTCTGCCTAATGTCTTTTTGTTAGCATACCGTCTCCAAGCCATACAACATAGCTGGTCTCACTACTGTCTTGTAAACTTCCCCCTTCAATTTTGCAGATGTCCTTCTGTCACAAATCACTCCTGCCATCTTTCTCCACACACTCCACCCTGCCTTCACTCTCTTCTTCATCTCTCTACCACACTATCCATTACTTTGGATAGTTGACTCCATGTATTTAAAATCAATGATCTGAACCACCTCAACTTGTTGTAACCACATTATTTCACCAAATTCTCATTCCCCTTCTCTCCAGAGCATATCTCCATATCTTCAGGCTAGTCTCAACCTGTTCTCTACTCTCATGACAGATCACAATGTCATCTGCAAACATTATAGTCTATGGAGACTCCTGTTTGATCTCGTCTGTCAACCTGTCCATCACCATTGTGAACAAAAAAGGGCTCAGAGCTGATTCTTGATGTAATCCCACCTCCACCTTGAATGCCTCTGTCGTTCCTACTGCGCATCTCACTGCTGTCACACTGTCCTTGTACATATCCTGCACCACCCTCACATACTTCTCTGCCGCTCCAGAATTCCTCAACTTACACCTCTGTAGTTACTACAGCTCTGCAGATCACACTTGTTTTTAAAAATCAGAACCAGCACACTTCTCCATTTGTAAGGCATCCTGTCACTTTCCAAGATTTTATTAATTAATCTGGTAACTTCACTGCCATGTCTCCTAAACATTTCCATACCTCCACTGGAATGCCATCTAGACCAACTGCCTTCCCACCCTTCATCCTCTTCATAGGTGTACTTACTTCGTCCTTACTAATCCCTTTCACTTCCTGATTTATGCTCTCCCTATCATCCAGCCTTCTCTCTCTTATTTTCTTCATTCATCAGCTCCTCAAAATACTCCCTACACTTTCTCAACACACTCTCCTCGCTTGTCAGCACATGGTCTAAAATGCAAAAGTGCAGTGCCTAGTGCAGTGCCTTGCAAATGTATTCACCTTTTTTTTTGCACAACACCAGGTAATTTAAATGAATTTTCATTTAGATTTTAAGTAATAGTAAAAAGGGTAAAGGGTGAGTCCCACACTCTTATTATTGTGCTTCAAGGATGTAATCATTAGAATTGCACATATGTGGGCCACAGCATGATGAGCTAGGGTGGTCAGTTCTTTTCCTCGCCACCTTATACCTTTCCCAACTATTAGCCAGATACCCCGTTTACTGCTGGAGACCATTGGGTGACAGTCCTAACCACTGAGCCATCACACCCCTTAAATATCAGACCGCCACAAAATAGTTCCCATTGATGAAGTGAAATGTAAATATAAAAATTCTAAAAAAAGATAAAAAATAAAACAACAATAAACAGACTGATGAGCAAAATGTGCATATGTTTCAGTCCTTTTGCTATGAAGGCCATATAGGTTATAGTAACTAAAAAAAACTAAATAATAATAGCCACTGCAAACCACTGTGCTCACAATTGCTCAGTGCTCACTCCAAAACAGAAAACTATCTGCATTGCATTTTAAGAATAGCTTAAACTGAAGCCTGGCATCAAAATAAATGAGCAGTTAAATTCACATTCAAGCAGAAATGACATTGCAACATGTGCTAACGAAATAATAAACAAAACTATGTGTAAAATGAATGAAAAAGACATATTTTCCCTCATCTGCACAAATTGCAACTGATTATTGACATTTTGTTGATCACAAAGTGTCCTGATGTTGCAAGTTTTTTTAAAACGTTAAAAATTTTCCCAATGGCTCACATTGTTCTACTATATTACTTTTTAGTATGTATGTTACCACAGTAACAGATTACACTCGTTTTCAGGCCTGATTGGATATCAGCCAAAAACATGCACAAGCCTGACTTTAGACCTTATTGTCTTCAATTATTAAGAAATACAAACAGTATGGTACTCTATGGTAAATCTGTCTGGAGTATGAGGGACTACGAGGGACTATGCAAGACCTGTGACAACTCTGGAAAAAAAAAAAAAAAAACAACAAATTTTCTTAAAGACATGAAATTTCAGTTTCCCAGGAGGCACATGGGACACCTGAATCAAGATTTGGTCTGTTTTCTTGTTGAAATTTCTCTTCTCTATTCCACTTCACCAAGATGCTGTGACTGGTTTGTTTTTAAAACAAGTTCCCCCCATTTCACAACATGAATTTGGTTGGACTATTCTGTGTATGTACAGTGCATCAAAAAATCCATTTGAATTACGGGCTTTGATGTAAAAATAGATAAATAAATAAATAAATAAATAAATAAGGAAAGGCGTTGTAAAGCTAAATTTCTTCATAGAACATAAATGGGGCCAAACTCTGCTTTTGACCTTCATTTTCATCTGTCCTTTTTGGTCAAACCCAAACAACACATCTTTAAGGATAAAAGACATGAGGACACAAAGTAATGAGGCATAGAAAGAGGTCATGATCAATACACAGCACGTCTGATTTCCTGCCTCACTGCCTTTGTCTTTTGATGCCTTCTTCCTTACCTCACTGCCATTTACTCCATAACTAAATTTTTGTGATCACTTAGCTTTCAATTGCATGCTTACATAGTTGACAGAATGTCGTTGGCAAGGTCTATGACCTATTGTGTCTTCTTTGAAGAGACAATTTATCATAGCTTCGCGCGCGGACACGCTGCAATGAACCGACTTTATCTTGGCAAAACCTGTCTTATGGTTGGCTTCCTGATATCAAATACGCATTCAACCACTAACCGCCACCCTGGATTACGGTGCGGCCCAGTGGAGGTGCAGCCTCAGGGTTGAAACTCTTTGAGATGGTTTAATGATGTTGCGCAGTCTACACCAGTCGTTCTGTGTAAACAGTAATAACCTCGGGAAGGCTTGCAACACTTTTTAGACAACTCTACACCACAATATTTGTTGTGTTAAGTCTGTTGTCTTTTCATTTCTGTATCTTGGAACAGGGCTCATAATGCACTTCAAAAGGATCAACTGTGACTTTTAAAGCCGCGTTTTATTGCATCATCAGTAACAGATCAGAGCTTCTTGCACACTAAGAGGCGGCACAGATGCAGACGATATCAGCGATTCATCTGGGACATAAACAAGTACACATCATTAGTCACTGACTGGGTTGTATGACATACGTATCTGTAATTGAATGAGATCAGAGGTGACTCGCTTTATTCTTCTCCAGTGCCAATCACTTAATTTAACAAGACGTTGCCGTAGCGATACAGTCGCACACTTTGTAACAGCGCGTAAACAGCCCATGGACTCAAGTCGAAGAAAGCAGCGAGGCGCGGCTCAGCTTTGGCTCGGCGAGTGCTCGTGTGAGATTGTACCCTGTTAAACGGCAGAGATGAACCTGCTTTAGAGAAGTACCAGTTCCTCAAAGTCAGCAAAAATGACGATAAAAGGCCAGCTCCGGTATTTAAAGGAAAAGTTTCATGAGTGTGACAAGCTTAGGGATGAGCAGAAATACTCGTGGAAGGAAAAGGCTTAGGTTAACAGCTGATTAGATTAAAAAAAAAAAAAAAAGTGAAAAGACATAATTATCTGGTTGCCGTGTATGGATGTAGGAATTGGGGACGCTTTTTAAAAGTTTGGATTTTGTCCCCCCAACTTTTCCTCCTGGATATTCTCTTTTGCACAGGATTCTCTGCATTATCAGCCATACTAATCCAGTCCACTTAATATCCAGCTCTCTAAATACTTCAGAGCTGGATTTCCTGCTCAACAGGATTTCAAAAGCCAAAACTATGGGGGCAATGCTTCATGGCTTGAATTAAATGCTGTGACTATGTGTCCATAGAGCAGAACCTTAGCCAAACAATGTGACAAGTAGAACACTGTGTGGACAGTAACCACATGTTTCCTTCTATTTAAAGTGGAAAGTCACTATTTTTCAATCTAAGCTCTGTTTTGAGATATTTGGAGGTTAATCTCACTTGCGACAAAAACAAATTTTATCGGTGCAGTATTGATTTACAACGCAAATACTGTCCCGGGCAAACTGACTAATGTCATTTTATGAAGCAAGCTAAAAACACTTGCAGCAAATTGCTTCTTGTTGCCCAAAAATGTCATTAGAAGTGTCTGGTAGCATGGAGAGGATCCTTCTGGAAGGAAACGTGTACGTTTACCTCACTAAATGTAAAGAAACTTTTTAAAATGACCAATTATAGAGTTAGGTGCATTTTCACCCATTCAGTGGAGACAAAAAGCAGTTTACTACATGTTTTTAGCTTGCCCTGTCCAATAACAATAATAAGCCGGGTAGTCCATGACTATGTTTGTATTCTAAATCAATACAGCGCCAATTAAATTTGTTTTTGTCTCGAGAGAAATGATTAACCCCAAAACATCTCAAAACAGATCCCCGGCAGAAAAATATCAAACTTCCCCTTTCAGGCAACAGTCTTCTCCTTGGATCTATAGATTGTGTAGTGAAATGTTACATGCCTTGGACACACAATAGGCTAAATGTGAGTTTGGCTCTTTGTAGAACCTTAATTTTTTTTTTGTTTAAAAAAAAATACCCAACTGGCATTCATGACAAATGTGTCTCTTTTACCAAGACAGGCACAAGAGCCACCTTTGGATGAGATAAGGGGTCTCTGTGGTCTCACCAGTTACTTTATCTCTTGCTCATGCAGAAAGTACAGTTAACTCAAGGGCTAAGCTTCCATAAAATGGATGATTAGTCTGGGTCTTAAATAAAAGTATATATTTCTTTTTGCTTCTCCCATTTTGCTTGGGGTCGCCACAGTGGATCTGTCATGGACTGCATGTTGATTTGCATGCAAGTTTAATCCCAGATGTACTTCATGATGCAGCTCCAGATGTACATGGAGAGTAGGCATGAGGATGCTTGTACTAGAGAACCTCTGCACTTCTGCCTGCCCAAGAACCCAAGTTGTGTTTGCATGCACTGCATTAATATAGTATGAGGCAGCCAGGAACACGCATGCACATATGCACATGTGCATGCACACACACTCACAAAATCAACAAGAAGGGGGGACTTGGAGAAAGCAACACTCATGACTTACATGTTTGACACAAAGTAATGTAAATTATTTCTTTGTGATTCTGTGTCACCATAATTTATGGCTCTGTGTGGCTTTGACATTTGATCAATTATGTCCAAAATCAAAAAAATTTTTACACAATCCCCTTCCACCATGTTTAATCCAGATTGGCTCCAACCTGTTGGAGTTTAACATTTATGGCCTTGAGTTTGACCTTTCAAGTTGACCCAATATTAAAGACTATGTAACCAGTTGAAATGAGATACATGACTTCATAGTAGTATTTAATAGTGACCACAGGTGTATCTTTAATCAATTCCCCCGAATAGTAAGTCTGCAGTAAATACCCCCTATAAATAAGCACTGGGCCCAAATTTTGACCTTGAGAGAGGCCACAACACTTCCAAATTAAGACAACACTATCTAGTTTAGAGTAAAATTTGCAACAATTAGGGAGAGACAAAGATAATGGAGGAAAAGTAGAAATCTCTTTTTTGTTGCTAGTACTTGTGTTGTGTTGTTGCTATTTGCAGCACATGTTTTTGCGTTCACTGAGTGAATTTGTAGCAGAACACTTATTAATTGTTGCATACGCTGTTATATTTCAGCTCAGTATCACGCTTTTTTTGTAATACCACCACGAAAGGTGTCGCATTTATGTGACAAGGTCAAGTTTAGTTCACTATTTTTAACCCTAACCATAACCCCCTGCATTACCCCAAATTCATGATACCGTCACAAAATAATTTTGTGATACTGTCACACAAATGTAACACATTTTGTGACGGTATCACTAATAGATTAAATCACTTTTTGTGATGCCATCATGAGCTGGCGTGAGATCGGGTTGTATATTTATTTGCAAGCATTTGCAGGTTTTTTTTTTTCCTTTGTTATTGCTATCTGCATTTGCTCGTGTTGTCTTAATTTGGACGTGTTGTGGGATCTCTCGCCCACCATACAATGAGATTAAAACTGTTGAATTTATTTTGTTCATAAATGGATGGACCATAAGCAGTACCTCCCCTTACACTACCGTGTGTGGGTGTAAAATGTGGTCCATGCTACACTGGTCCATGCACATCTATACTGTGCCAGAATGGTTGGTGGTGCCATACAACAGGTGTTGTTTTTTGTTCAATTGTTAAAAAATGAGTAGGATTTCCCATGGCATTAGCTTGACAACATTATTTGCACTTATTTAAGCTGTAAAAGATTTATTTTTGGGCAAGGAGCCTTTGTTAATGTCCTTTTCATTGTGGGTACAATCACCTCCCTAATGTGCACTCATTGGCAAAGTTCTGGAAAATTGAACTTTCAATGCAGTGTGCCTTTGTGGAGTGTGATGCATTCCTCCATGCAAGACTGTCATACACACACACACACACACACACACACACACACACACACACACACGGAGTAATAATGGAGGAGACAAATGCGAAAATATATTTTACTGTGCTAATGTCAATACAGCTTTAGTGTTTTAAAATAACAGTAATATAGAATTAAGTCTTGATAATATATTTTCAAACATAGAATTAATATTTTATTATGTCCAATCAGTAACAACAGCCTCCTCCACACTGTTTCTTAGCAACATGTCCATGCGGTACTTGATGTACTTATTTGTGGAATGCTGCCTTTTCTCTGGGAACACGGGTGGAAGATGAACAAATGAATGAAATGATTGCTGTTTGACTGTTGTCTGTTTAGAAGTTGGCCAAACAATCATCAGTATTGATGCTTAGCATTTGAATGTGCTCACACAAAGCAAATATTTTTGGTGGAGATGGCAGTGAGAGCTTTATTTGAATGCTGCAGAAGCACATCAAGGTCACACTCTTACAGTGCTGGAGGTGAACATAGAAGAACAGTGATGGTTCAAGCTGCTTATATGGATCTTTCATTTCATTAGTCATATCCTGAATAATTTACATCACTCAAAATTCCCAATGCAGACTCTATTCTCCATCATAGTGAAAGCTATTACCCAAAGAGGCTCAGCATATATTAACCATCATAATTTGTTGGCTGGCTCATGATGATGTACCACTATGGAGGTCGAGGTCAAAGCATTATAGTTTTAAAGACAAAAAAATGTAAATGGAAGCTTCTAAAAACAAATCTGCCAGCCTACCTTTCTCACAGAAAGTTCCAGTAAAATGAAGCGGGCACTGACAGGAAGGTAACGCTTCACCGGGCATCTGATGACATGTTCCGCCGTTAAGGCAACGACCACTGCGGCACACCTGAGAGTCGTACGGAGAATATTTTGGCGCTGGTGTGGGAGTTGTCCTCTTCATGTTCAGCTTGTCAGGCGATAGAGTTGTCAAAACTGAAGAACTTGTAGAGTCTTCTCTGCCATACAATGGAAATCTGTAAAAGTGTGCCGAACATTTGAATAATTTCGATGCTAAAGGGCCACTCACTTCAGATATGCAGTGCTAATAAAGATGTGTCCAAATAATATCAGCTGTAAATCAGTTGTAAGTACACAGATTTACCACACATGTGGAAAAGTAACTCCTATATAAACCCTGAGGCCACTCCAGCCTGATGCAGGTTACTTCCCCAGCCAAGGCCAGTACCTATTTACAGCTGGGTGGACTGGGACAATGAAGCTGAAGTGTGGTGTTCAAGGACACAGAAGGGCAGTGTGACCAAGTATCGAACCCAGCTCTAGATGTTGGTAGCCCAACTATTTTTCCACTGAGGGAACTGATCCACTACTTTTCCCTGATAGGTGCACACTGTTATGAGGAACACTTCTTCTAATTTACAACATAACAAAAAACAACAACAGTAATAACAATTACAAAATGTCCAAAACCTAACAAATGTCTTACATTTGTTCTTCTTCAGAAGAAATACATTAAGAGTAACTGGTATAGCACTTTCAGTCCTTTAAATTTTCAGATCTTATTCATTAGGATCTGCAGTTTTTTGTTTTTTTGTTTTGACAAACTCTTTTTCCCTGTGGTACATTTAACACCAGTTCTCAAAACCCTAATCATCACTCAAAATGTCTTTAAATGAACGCACTTAAAATTCACTAAATACATATTAATACATTTTTTTCAAATTGATACTAAATAATCACTGCAATATATAAACTGAAATGCCAATGAAAACTGCGACTGTCGTAATTTAAAAAAGGCAGAGCAGTTTTCCAAAGTCCATTTGTGTTTGTTGAATTATTATTACTATTTTTTTTGGATTAACTAAACTGAAAACAAATACTGAACTTAAATAAGCTGATAAAACCAATGATGGTTCAGAATATAGAGACTTTACCTGCATTGGTCCACATTCCTGTTATTTCTGGCATCAGATGTGTAGAAGTCTCTCAAATTATTAACTTCAATTATTTCAATGCAGCCAGTGTAATTATGAAAAGGTTTAGCACTCTGAGGGGATGAAAAAACAAACAAACAACTTATTTAGATTTAAATTATTTGTAAAACATCTATGCTACATTTAGCATTTTTGCATTGAAATTTAAAGGTGTACGGCCTTCGATATATTTTTTTAAGTCATAAAAGAATTTTCTTTGGCACCATTATAATTTTATTTATTAGCTTTTAAATAGGGGATTCATAATATGACATTGCCAAAATGATGAAATTTGGGTTGTCTGGAAAAAATTAATAAATAGTTCCCCTGAAGTGAAAAATTTCAAAAGAACAGTTCGGTAGCGACCCATAAAGTCTGATGATAGTGACCATAACAACATCATAGATCACGTGTGGGCTTCTCCTGACTTGCATGAGGGATGCTGGGAAGCACACGCCGACAGCCAATCGGAGTAGAGAAAGGCATGGTGATGTCTGCTGGCTGCTCGTCCAAACAAAATGAGCCCAGATAGCGGATATTGCTCCAAAACAGCTTTTTCTGTATAAATCTAATATGTTTCTCGTATATTTTGTAAATGTTAGCGAGAAATAAACACTTCTAAATATGAAAAAATGCTGTTTTTGTAACCAGATAACACCTCTGAAGTGATTTACAAGACATTTTACGGATGTTAGCATGCGTGCCCATGTACGCACATCATGCAATGTCAAAAGTAATTTCTGGTCATTTCAAAAACCTCATGCATGTGTGCACACACGCCCTTCTGCACGTGCTGTTAAAAGGAAAATAAAATAAAATATTATGGAATTATTGAATTCTCTCCAGATAAATATGTTTTCTTCATTAAAATAAGCTGTAATTTTGCCACACATTTCAAAAATAAACTGACATTATAATGCTTGGATTTCAGTAGAAACTAAATTTTGTCAGTTATGTGAAATTTGAAAGGCCGTACAGCTTTAATTAATATATTACATTTACATAAATGTCATTTTGGTCATATAATATTGCAGTTTTGGTACAAAGCACAAAGAAGTTATATGAACTTTTACCTGACTGTGCAGATATTGTTTTGGAAGACCTCCTACAAAGATGTGGTTAGTCCTTTTGATCATGACTCCCAGCCAGTAATTACTTGCTGTACTTTTGATTTTCTCATGACCAGAAAGAGTAAGCTCTGCTTCACAAGGGGCAAGGTGCTGTCTAGGAGAGAGTCAGAACACAGTTGTAAAAAGCTGAACAGATATGGGTACTCAAGTTGTTCAATGAAATTAAATATGACCCATAAGTCACAGTGTTTCTCCTTTTCCACGCATAACCATCCATGCTGCGAAACCATTACGACAGTACTTTATACTATTAAAATGAAAGTTAAGCTCCATTCTCACTTTCACAGACACAGCAGGTAAAATAAGTATTTAACATGTCACCATTTTTCTTAGTAAATATATTTCTAAAGGTGCTAGTGACATGACATTTTCAGCAAATGTCAGTAACAAGCCAAGTAATACACACATACAAAGAAATCAACACAAATAAATACCGAAATTAAGTTATGTGTAATAATGTGAAATGACACAGGAAAAAAGTATTCAACACCTGAAGAAAGGGAGGTTTCAGAGAATGAAAATAAAGCTGCTAGAATGGCCCAGCCAATCACTTGACTTGAATCCACTAGAAAATCTACGGAAAGGACACAGAAATCTATGGAAAGAACTAACTTCAAGAACCTTTGGAACCTTCAAGATTTGAAGACAGTGTGGAAGAATGGGATAAAATCAAAACTGCATAATGCATGTGACTAGTTTCTCCATACAGGAGGCATCTTGAAGCTGTCATTACCAACAAAGGCTTTTGTATGAAGTATTAAATACATTTCAGTAAGCATGTTCAATAATTTTTCCATGTGTCATTCCAGTTTATTACACATTACAATTTCTGTACTTATTTGTTTTGGTTTCTTTGCATGTGTGGATTGCTTGGGTTGTTACTGAAATGTGGTGAAAATTTCATGTCAATAGCACCTTTAGAAATACATTTACTGAGAAAAATGGTGATGTGGTTAATACATATTTTCCCTGCTGTATATTATTGAGCCTGTATGTATAATTTTGACCCTGTGTGGATTAGAGAAGATCCCAAATAAATTCAAACTTGT
>CABFOU010339525.1:0-22424 GCA_900660325.1 Opsanus beta | reverse complement strand
TTTCGTGACAGTGCCCCCTACTGGATGGCTGTAAAACTGCAACTAAATCAGCATCTCACCCAAACTCTCCTCCTCCAGACTGTGAAGTGCTGACTACAATGCATCATGGGAGTTGAGAGTTTTGGGGTTGTTTCAATGTAATTGTGGTTCATTTTAGTCTAACAGTGTTGTTAATGTTGTAATGTTCAATTGGTTTAGTCTCCAGGTCTACAGAGACATACTATTGGCTAAGACTGTGACCTGCTGACTGCAATGCATCATGGGAGTTGGGAGTTTTGGGGTTTTTGAATGTAATTGTGGTTCATTTTAATCTAACAGTGTTGTTAATGTTGTAATGTTGTAATGTTCAATTGGGTTAGTCCGTTTAGTTAAGTGTCATGTTGTGAGGAACCCCAGTTCCTCACAATGGTCAGATGGTAGTGATTCAGATGCCTTTCGTCACTGTCACGCTGTGTGGGGCGTGTTCAAAAATAAATATTTCAGTTTGCGCTGTCCGCTGTAGCGTTAACTGCCGCCAAATTATTTAACCTTTTATTGGTTTAGCGTTAGCAAAGCTAACTTTTAAGTTAGTGGATTAATGGTTATTGAAGCCAACTTTTTGGTTAGCTGTGCTCTCCACTGCAAATACGACAAAACTTCTCAGACTCACCCAGGAAACGTCAGATGTATGCTCAGTATGTCCATTTTTTAATGGAGAAAAATGCAGTTTAAAATGGGGATTTAAAGGAAAATGCATGAGAAAATGTCGTTTTCTATGAATAAAAGTGAAAATTGTGCAAAATATTAAACAATTTGAACACACTCTGATATTTACCTAAGCAGCCAAGTGCATGTTGGCCTCAACTAAAAATTTGTGGGTTTGGAGATACTGGGTTGCATCTGAACCTTTCACATAGTTTCCCTTAACTTCAATGTACTTGGTCAATCAAATGTTAAAGTTTCGCTATCAATTTTATGGAAAAAAAGTCACATCTCAAGAGAGTTCCACCCCTTTTTTTGCAGGTGAGGCCGAGAACCATTTCAAGTACCCTTGGTCAACACGCCCACATGAGTGCCAGTGGACTTGTGATCAAGAGGCCATGGATGCTCGGCATCAGGTGGAAACTAGCAATAATACTTGCTGTGTGTAAGATAGAGCCCTGAGACTTTACACTACGTCCAATGACTATCTCATATTTGATGATGAAACCTAATAGGGGGTAAAAGAGATTTTCTTTAGTATTTTTTATCAATGTATACTCAGCACTCCAGCAGTTTCCTTATCATTCAGGTTACCACTCTGGCAGCACAGCATCAACAACATTTTGAGACACGGTTGATTTACTGGGATTTCGAAACACCCAAGCTAATACCCGTGGGATTAATTGAGATTAATTTTCAGCCTTGAAACTAATTAGTTAATAGGCTGTGACTCTCAGACAAATTGCCATTGAGACCCCAATTGGATTTGCCTACCTGATATGGTAAATAAGACTATATGATCAGATGGAAAAAGAAAATGGCTCACATGCTGCAGCTTATCATGTAACAAAACACCTGCCTTCTAATTTGGATGAAGCTTGATTGATTGTGCCAGCTTTCTCCTTTATAGTAGAAACTGTATCCCAGAGTGCTTTCTGATATGTCACTTTATTCAGAGTATCATGGGAGTTTTTTCATTTAGATGCATCACTGGGTGAGTTACAGGAGGCTGCGGCTATTTTTAGTGTTGAACTACATGCTGCATTGTCTCATTGCTGTGAGCAGCCTCACTACAAACTAATGCAGGTGCTCCTACAAGTATTTATGACTCTGCTTTTCCTCTCTGCTCACCTTGTCCTCTCAGGTTGGGTTTGGTGTAGACTCGGTCTTCATAAATGGGATCAATGTGGTGTTCAGGAGACTGCAAGGGTCGGAGTTCAGAGCCCAGGTGACTGTGCTGACTGCTGTAAGAACCTCTGGAGCCTGAAAACATCGGGAAGATGAAGATGAGACACTGTATGCTGATGGATGTCGGGGCAGACTGACGGATAGATGGAGGTATGGATGGTCTTATCTGTGGATAAGGGGGGTGATGACAGAAACAGCTCAAACATTGCTGCACAAGAACAAGGAAAGTGCGTTGTTGAAACTCTGGGTGAGACTAGTATCATCCTGGATGTCCCCTATCATCTGCTGCAAGATGACAAAGTATAGTGCAGGGTTTTTAGAAAAACTGGTCCACGAGCCATGGAACAGTTAGTTAATTTTGATAGTCATCTTGGTCATAGTTTTAGTGTGGTGACGCATGGCATCGGCGCACGCTCTCAAACCTGACCTGACCTTGGTCTGCCTAAAATTTGCTTTAATCCTTGCCATTGTAATGCTGCATTGTCATATTGACTGGAGAAAAATGACTGAACTGTTCATTATAGCAGAATCACTGCAGTGGCAGATAGAATATGATGACGTAACTTTGCAGTTTTAATTAACCAATAAATGTACTTAACGGAGGTGACACCTTTAGTGCTTCCAACATGTTATATTACAACAGGAAGCACTGACTCATGTTGTTGCCTATAAAAATTGACTTTTTTTTCTCGGTTATGTCATTCCCGCTGATCTCACAAAGAACTTTGGGTCTCTGCACTAAAAGAAATCTCTTGCTGTCCATTGTTGAGACTAAATCTTTGGGCTCTATCTTACAACCAGTACAAAGCAAAGCACAATGCAGCACAAGCGTCATTGCTAGAAACTAGCAATGACGTTCGTTCGTTCGTTCGTTCGGAACGAATCTTCCATGGAGAGTGATTTCACTTTTGACAGTGACTCTGGTACCTCACCAAATCAATCTACTTTTTTAGGCAATCACAAGAAACAGGAACAAAGAGGAAAAAGAAATGTAGATTGGGCAAGCATACATCCAAACACTGGACACCGACCGTGGACACGCAGCCACTCTCGGACACGGTAATCAACATATCTTCTGAAGAACTGTCCACTGACCAGCTATCGCTTCTGTCTAAGGGATTGTCTTTTGTGCCATATTGTGGACGGAAAGTTTTTGGTTTAAAAGTTGACCTTTTTAAATGTTTCAGACAAATTAGATTAGGTCACTTTTTTTCTTTAAATAAAAATATTGTGAAGAATCCTGATACTCCGGTTTTTAGAACAAAAAGTATGTTCTGTCCAAATACAAACAATGCTTCTATTAACACCTTTTGTCGACTTGTTGAACAGGACATTATAACAATGATTTCTAAACCACGCCCAAGTTCCCCCAGTTTAGCGAAGGAAGAGATGGCTGCTTTAAATTAACTTATTAATGATGCAGACATCGTTATAAAACCTGCTGATAAAGGGGGCGGGATTTGTATTCAGGATGCAGATAAATATAAACTTGAAATTCTTTCTCAATTGTCTAATACAAGATTCTATAAAAAAATTAAATCATGATCCTCTCACCCTATTTCAAAAGGAAATACTGGCTTATCTTGAAGATGCAAAAAAGAAAGGATGGATATCAAAATCTGAATTAGATTTTTTATATTGTAAAAACCCTATTCGTCCTGTGATTTATACATTGCCTAAGATTCATAAATCACTTTTTTGTCTTCCAGGTGGTCCTATAGTTGCACAAACAAATTCCCTTTTGTCTCCATTATCCAAGTTTGTCGATTCCTTCATTAAACCTTATGTTCAAGTACTACCAGCCTATATAAAGGATTCTACAGATTTCATTGAGAAAATTTCCAGTTTGTCTGATAATGTCCTACTTACCCTTGATATCACAAGCCTCTATACGAATATTCCCCATAAGGGTGGTATAGAGGCTTGAGCTTTTTTATTTACAATACCGTGTACATAAACTTACTTTTGCAAGCTGGACAGTGTGAGGGAGTCTTTTTTCTTGGTTTCATGGATTTCCTTCTCCTACACACCCTGTTCTTTGAGTTAGATGTGCGAAGTACCTTCTGGTTTTATGGTACAAAGCTGTTGCAATTATAAATAAATAAATAAAATTAAACCAGCAAATCCAACACCTATTTATTTATTTATTTATTTATTGGCTAAATGAACATTATCATGCTGGTTTTAAACTAATTGCCTATTCAGTTGGATTTTGTTGTATTGCTTCCATTTTTATCAAGGTCACGACAGGAGGTTTGGCATGGGATCCACGTGTTGATCTGGTTTTACTAACACAGCTCCAACTGTATCAGGAGAATGGGCCTCAGGCAGCCTTGAACCCAGGATATTGCACTTTGGAGACACTTGCTGTTTGTGCCACTGTGTTGTCACACAATAGCAACTACTCTGAAAATATAATGGGTTGTATAGCATAGTAACATATTTTTACAAGATCTGGACAAAGTATGTTAATATGAGGAGTTCTGAAAAAAATAGACTACGTCAGACCATGTTTCAGAAAGGTGGTGCAAGCTGTTAGTTTCCTTGCTTCCCAAACAATGTCCCCAATGACTGCTTTTAACACATTCTCCTTTTGTTAATTTTTTTAACAAATTACAGCAGAGTTATGATGTAATATGTATAATATTTTCTGTAGTTATTTACATATTTTACTGTACTTTTTACAGACTTAATCTGGCAACCAAAGCTGCCAGTTCTTTCCCTTTAAAAACACCACAATTCTTTCTTTCTTTCTTTAAAATGTACACACAGGGATGTGCTTTAGCACATCAAACTAAATTGAAACATAATTAAAAATAAAAATTTAAACAAAATAAAAGTAAACATTAATGGAAAATCCAGAGAGTGCAGGCAGGGTGGAGTGGGTGGCAGGAGTGATTTGTTACAGAAGGATATGTGCAACACTGAAAGGGAAAGTTTGCAAGATAGTAGTGAGAATAGCTATGTTTTTCAAGGTGGTGGCACTAACAAAAAGACAGGAGGCAGAGCTGAAGATGCTGTGATATTATTTGGGAGTGACAACAATGGACAGGATTTGGAATGAACAGCGCAGGTAGGACAGTTTGGAGACAAAGTCAGAGAATAGAGATTGAGCTGGTTTGGACATGAGCAGAGGAGGGACCCAGGGTATATAGGGAGAAGGATGCTGAGGATGGAGCCACCAGGCAGGAGGAAGAGAGAGAAGCCAAAGAGGAGGTTTATGGCTGTGGTGAGGGAAGACATTCACATGATTGGTGTGACAGAAGATGATGCAGATGACAAAATGAGATGGAGATGGATGATCCGCTGTCATGACCTCTAATAGGAGCATCCGAAAGATGAAAGATGAGTGGAAAAATACAAACATTTAATAACTGGTTTGTCCAAGTGTGGGGATTCCTGGAGGACATGGGGGAGACCAAGTGGACAGAGACAAAGGAGGAGGAGATTTTTTTTTTCCAGGAATGAGACACTTCCAAAATTTAGTGGAAGCTAATTGGTCCGCTGATGGTTTTCAAAGTTAGCTGAAAAGCTAATCCGGTAATGAAAACGATAGCTTTGCTAATTAGCGGTTAGCGGATTAGCGGAATTGTGCCTACCACTGTTTGTTATTAATGATAATAACTTTACATAGGACTTTCCCAGGTATCAAAGCATAAAGCAAATAAACTCTAATAATAAAACAACAACTGCCAATATTAAAACTCCACTACAACAATGCACAAAAATCCCAAATGGAATAGCTGATAATACAGGAAAAAGGTGTGACTTATACTCCAGAAATTACAATAAGTGCAATCATACAAACACAGCTACTTTCACTGAAAATGAAATGATATGGAAAGGCAGCTTGAAAAGCATGATATCATGGAAAGTCTAAAAGTACTGTCTCAAGAAAAACATTTTATCTGCTGAAAAATGCCACATTCATAATGCACCACTCCACAAAATACATCACTAAAGTGACAAAATAAAAAATTCAGTGAGAGAAACTCAAATAATTGGTTCTGTTGGGAAAAAAATATAGAGAAATTATAGAATGAAAGACTTGTTAGTCATGACTTAGCAAAAAATGCAGTAATAAAATATTATCCTGATGGAGGTGGGCGTAAATGATGTTGTGAAAGATTGCACTCAGAACAACACACAATAAAAAAGTAGTAATTAAATTGTCTTGACCTCTACCTGCCAGGCTACCAGGCCTTTGCAGGGTTGCGTTGGCGTACAGCTCATGGGAAATCTTGTAGGTGTCTGCTCCGATGTGGTGCAGCATGCGCTTGGTAGGAGAAAGGGTGGCGTAGCTGCCCACTGCTGAGCTGAGCTGGTGGATGGGTGATGAGGTGTGGTTTCCCCCAGGAGAAGCTGCCATGGTGAGAGGGGAGGAGGACCCGGCAGCACCCGATGCTACCATGTTGATGGGTGATGACGTGCTGCAGGTGCAAGAATTTGAACTTTATAGTTTTGTTTGTTGTATCGTGGTTGTATGTGATGGTCAACTGAAACATTTATTCCTACTGACACAACAGTATTTATACACTACGAATCTTGAAAAAAATAAATTGTTGCTTTTATTTAAATCACGTTAAGCCCTATTTGTTGTGTCTACAGTCAGGTCCATAAATATTTGGACAGTGGTACAATATTTGTAATTTCCTATTATACACCACCACAATAGAGATTAAACGAAACAATCAAGATGTGTTTGCCGTGTAACCTTCAGGTTTAATTCAAGGGATTTAACAACAATATCAGATTCACCATTTTTGAATTAAGGCAATTTTTATACACAGTCTGTCCATTTTCAGAGGGCATAAATAATTGAACAAAGTAAATATAAGGATTATTATGTGATATTTCTCATCAGAGTCTCCCTAAGACCCCCATCACACGTAGCTCGAATGAGGCCTAATGGCACCCGAATGAAAATTTGATCCACATTTGGGAAGTGTCGAGGCGCATTTGGAAAACGTTTGTCAGGATTCTGAGTGCAGTCTAAACAGTCTGGCAAAGTTGTGCGGCTGCCTTGAACATTTTGAACTGTTTAAAACTGTCGTGGGGCGGTCGAGGTGGAACAACCATCAACCAGCAATTGATGTGCAGCCGGACCGCAATCTGACAGCAGTCTAAATATTCATAGGGCATAAAAACATCATTCAAAACTGACTGCGTTCGGGGGCAAAGTCAAAATGGTCTGGCACGTTAAATCCTGATGGCATGTCCGAATTTCGCCACAGACGAGCCCTGTTTGGGGTGTGCAAGGGATGAACTGGCACGCAATCACTATGTGCACTAGACGTGGACATTGCGCAATCACACTGAACAGCGCCATCCAGACAGACAGCGGGAATCACAGCTCCTGCATGAGCCACGTATCATCAAAACGGTCCACAGCGCCACGAGATGTAATAACAGGTGATCGAACATCAGCGCTGGGATAACAGCCGTGTGAGCCACAGTGTGGAGCAAGGTGCGACGGCAAAAGCCCTGTCCACCACAGCATATAAGTCCCATATGGCGCAATGCAAGTCCTCTCCGTGTGCTCCGAATCATCACATCGCTGCCCTGCCGGACGCACGTTGCAGGGAGTCCGTCACGTGTGGGACACAGATGTTAAGACAAGATAAGATGAGATAGGATAAGATGAACTTTATTATCCCAAAGGAAATTATTTTGCCAGAGTATCGAACAGTAAGCAGTGAACATTGTTTTTCTTTTCTTTTTTTTTGAAAGAATAGTTTTTTTTTATTTTTAAACCATATTCATTCTGTGTCTGCTGTTCTGCTGCTGAAAAGGCACAGAGCCCTGCACTTTGATGAGAGAGAGAGAGAGGGAGAGAGTGGGCAAGCAAGGCACCTAGCGCTGTGCTTTGCTGAGAGAGAGAGAGAGAGCGCAAGTGATGTAGGGTGGCAATGAAACCGCACTCGTTAAGGCATTTGGACGCAGCTGTCGTAATAGCTGTCCCTCCCGACTGTGGCTCGATTTTGGCATTTTTTGCCAGAATGGCTGCTTAGGCTTGGATCATGCTCATTCGAGCTATGTGTGGTGGGGGTCTAAGTAACCGCTTGTTTGACACAAAGTCATTCCAGCAAAGAAAAGACCTGGTACCAAAGACATTCAGTCATTGCATTATCTCACTGGTTAGCATCCAAGTGTCACAACCACAGAGTAAGACAGGAAGCACTAAGACCCTAAAGACTTGGACCTTTGTTCTCCTCCAAAGGTATCAGCATCTCCAAACACCTCTGTCCAGCAACCTTGACTCCATAAGCTCTTCAAAAGGCATTTCTCAGTCTCAAAGGCTGAGGGTCCAAAGACATCAATATCACTGCCAAGATTAATTAATGCCCCTACAAGTTCAACTCGTGCCGCATACAGATATACTTCTGATGGCCGAGTCTAGGAAGTTATTTAAACCCTGACTCTCAGTCTTGATCCAGAACAAACACAAACCCAGACACTCTCATTGTTAACTCAGCTTCTCAAGTGCTGAAATCAGGGTATCCATTGACTCGGCAAAGCTCATAGCATTGTCGACAAAGTCAAGGTCTGTAAACGTTTCCCCACACCTAAGCCACTGGTTTCCACAACTCTACCCAATACCCAGGCCATGCAAGCACTGAACAGTGTAGGAGCCAGAACAGATCCCTGATGAATGCCAATTTCCTCTGGATATCCCACAGAGACCCTAATGTTTAAATGTCCAATTTTACAACAAAGATAAACAACAACAAAACAAAAAAGAAACAACTTATGTCTTGGTATACCTAACTGCAGTTTCTTCATTCATGACAACCTTATAAGGTGAGGTTTTATTTAACTCATAAGTCTGAACTATTTTAACCCCAAAAGTTACTGATAATTAAGGGCATGGTTGCTCTGAGTGACAGCTAGAGTATGCCAGATGCAGGCTCTAGCAGAGGCTGCTAGCAAGCCACTAGCTGTGGACTTGACTGTGTTTGTCCTTTCTGAGCATTTTATTACAAATATCTGAGATAATATGGCTTGTTGTATGGTTAATTGTATTAACAGACCTACTAAGAAGTCTGTTCTCTGGCATTTATGAGGGAAATTTTAGTACAGTTTCGTTTGTATGTTAGCACTATTAGCAGGTGTTGATTGCCAGGTAAAGCCACTTGCACTGACAGTGTTAATTCAATTTATTTTATTTGTATAGTGCCAAATCACAACAAAGCTGCCTCAAGGCGCTTCACATGAGTAAGGTCTAACCTTACCAATCCCCCTGAGCAAGCACACAAGTGACAGTGGTAAGGAAAAACTCCCTCTGGTGATAAAGAGGAAGAAACCTCAAGCAGACCAGACCCAGAGGGGTGACCCACTGCTTAGGGCATTCTAACAGTTACAAGGTGTTTACAGATTGTACAAAAGTTTCTTTACAAACAAAAGAAAGAGAAGAGCAACAAAAACAGAGTCCCTAACTGAAAATACAGTAGAGCCCATCTTGGGTCTCTAATACGTAGGTGTCCATGTCCAGTACCTGTAGGCTGCAGGGCAGGACCTCCGGTCAGTGATGCAACAGGCGTTAGCATCCTGAGGTCAGTCCGGCACCCTGGGGTGCAGGGCCAGGATCAGTGTCATGGTTATCAAGGCCATATGCCTATCATCGTTTCCAATACAATATTGTTAGAGCACGTAGCTGAGTAGATACAGAGTTGCCCTGTGTTTATGTAGACCTGGGTTTGAATCCCGCTCATGCTACCTGTCTGTGTACTTAGACAAGACACTTAATTGACAGTCGCAGTCCACTGAGCTGTAAATGGACAACAACCTGGGCTGGGGAAGTAACCTGCTTCGGACTAGCGTCCCGCCCAGAGGGAGTCAAAGACGCTCATCTGTTTGACACTACATAGTCCAGAGATAAGCACCGGACTTGCTTAACGCAGTGGGACATGTCTGGGCTTGTTCATGCAGGCCCATGTAAAATAGGCCATTTGTCTGCACGTGATTAATAAAGTCTTGTTGCTAATCACAGGATTCTGGTGACCACTAAGCCCACTGTTGCTTGTTTTAAAGTTGTGATTTTGTATTATTGCCTTTTAATGTTGCAATGTTTTATCTGACAGGTGTTGTCAAAAACAATTTTCCATCACAGAGGTCAATAAAGTTGCATCATATTGTCTGAACGCAACATTAGCAACAACCTCATTATAAAACACTGAGACTAAAATAGAATCAACCTGTAGGACTTTGCGAGTCGGCTGGGTGACTGTTTGGGCGAGGACACTCTCTGTAGCGTGGCGTAGCTGGGCATGTCGGACGAGGCTGATCCCAGGCGCTGCAGCTTTGTAGGCGATCCCACTGCCTGTAGAGGAGAGCTCACACGCTGTAATAGAAGAGTTGTACTTCATTAAAAAGAGACTGTCACTCAATTTAAATATTCATCTACCCTTTTTATATCATATCATTTTCAGAGTGATGAACAACTCCCCCTGGAGCTGAAAATCAGAGAGCAAAGACTCTGATATCTGGTAACATCCTCAAGAGCTTGGAGTTATCAGACCAAACATGAAGAAATTAACTTTTAAAAGTGACTGAATTTGAAACACTACCAGCAGCCAAATAGCTTGAGAATCCTCAAGCTAAAGCGATAATGTCGTCAATTTCTGATCAAATGGAGCACTGCTGTTTGGATAAATTCAAAGATGTAATTATCGCTGTATTCTTCAATTAGCATAGTCTTCTTAAAATCCTACACTCGCAGCCTAGATAATGAATTCATCACAGAGCAGCACAAAGAAGCAACCAAATTATCACCTAAGGGATTACTATTCACTTTGGGGCTGTCAGGGTTGCAAACATTTCCTCTTGTAAGATGGACTGGTGGTGCAGCATCAGTGCAGCATTGTGTTAATTACAAGAATGTAGGCTCATATTCTTCCATTTCTACCACAGTACCATATGTTTTCGTGGACATAATTTGTCTCACTGCAGTACCTCACTTCTGCCAGAAATTCAACTCTGGTAATGCCAGAACATTACTACAGTCAGCCCAGCTGACAAAATTATTATTTTGTGTTTGTAAGGAAACATTTTACATCTAACAAGATGAATGTGCACAATTCACAGCATTTTTAAAAAGGCAACATATGCACAGCTGGCTGCTGCATGGTTTCAAAGCAGGTGCATTTTATTCTGTCACTGTTTCATGAATAACAAAGCAGAAAAGCGGTCCATATGGGAAATCTACTGCTATTAATTGTCAATGAAGCAAAGACAGAACAACGTCTTAGTGATTTACACTATTGCCTCACAGTGAGAAGGGCCCTGGGTTTGCTTCTGACCTGGTCCTTTCGGTGCAGAGTTTGCATGTTCTTCCCGTATTTGAGTGGGTTCCATCCGGGTGCTCCGGCTTCCTTCCACATCCAAAGACATGCATTTTAGGTGAATTAGTAACTCTATATTGAGATAGATGGGTTTGAGAGTGTGAATGTGTTCGTCCGTCTACGTATGTGTGTCAGCCCTGCGGCAGACTGGCGGTCTGTCCAGGGTGTAATATGTCTCTCACTCAGTGACCGCTGGGATAGACTCCAGCCCCACCATAACCCTCACCTGGACTAAACATGTTGAGAAAATGGATGTCAATGAAGCTCTCACATCCAATGACGCAAGCCATCATTTGGCTTGAAAATACAAAATAAATTGAAAAACCCCATCAGAGTGAAGTAAAATCACCTATTTGACATATTTTTTTTTTTCCAATGAAAGAAAGCATGGGCGGCCTTGGGGACATCAACATTCCTAGGCCACCATGGAAAACAATGGATGGGAGAAGAATTACTTTCCTTGCACATCAAAATTATACAGTTGGCCAGATCAATAATAGCCTCTGTGAGATAGACATATTAATGTCAAGTCAAGAAGAATATGCTGGTGCAATGCATTGCCATATCCACCACACTGCTTTGGGTTGTGAATGGCAACCACCCAAGCAGACAACTGGTCCATCCACACCTCCAGATTGTAACAATCTATCTGCCAGATGAAGCATGGCATCCCCTTGACCTTTTTCAGCTGCGGTGGTCCTCAACACTGAGGCACCTGCATGTTGGATCATGCCCAAAATATCATAGGGGAGTGGTAAGCCTCATCTGTCTCCTGAAATTAGCATTTGTGTTTAACACTAAGTCATCCCAGCTGTATTCAAGCATTCACCTTGTATGAAAGACATCATTTGTCATTTTATGTCAATGGTTAGCATCCAAGTCTCATAACCCCACAGTAAGAAAGAAAGCGCCAAGACTGGAAAGGCTTTTTCTGCAAAATGGTATCGGCATCATTAAGCACCTCTGTCCAGGGACCTCATGACTCTGTAAGCTCTTCCCAGGTGTCTCTAAAGGCATGGGGACCCAGAGACATGAATGCCAAACCCAAGGTACATAGATGCTAAAATAAAAACTCTAAATAGAAGACTCCACCAGAGTAAATTGAGAGGATTTATCAGAAGATCTAAGCTATTAGTAAGACAGATTGGAGTTGTCCAAAAAATTTAAAGTCTATACATTCGGACACAGCACCATGTAAAGACTAATTACCCAAAGAAGTGAAAGAAAACCAAGACTTTTCCGAGAAAATGAAGTAGAATATTATACAACATTTATATCCGAAAAATGCTGTAAATACTGCATTGAATTTGGATGAAAATACCCTCAAACAAAATCAAAGTCTGTACTTAGAATGCATATTCATCATTTGCTTTCAGCTGAATGCTGTAGAATACAAAACAACAATAACTTCATCAATCATAAAATCAATGTTCAAGCATATATTCTCAGCACTGCTGAGGGCAAGTTCACTCATGAAACTTTGCAGAGTGCTGAAGTGAGAGCTTGGTGGCTGATCTGCACTGGCTGCTGCATTTGTGTTTTAAAATATCAGGTTCATTAATCAGCATCGTCATGTATGCAGTCTATGGAAAGAAATTGTAAGAAACCTCCAGCTCCACACAGATCCACAAATACATGCTGCATTTAAGTGCAAAACTGGGACATATGCACTATGAGTCAATTCATGTGTAATACCAAAGTGGGAAAGACTTTTTTTTCTAAATAGACAGGATAGCTCATCACCCCACAATCAGAATGCATATATTTACCAGGAATAGACTCTATACAGTAGCCTAAAAATGTAAATCTGTGGTTTAAATAAGCGATTGTTATTTGGGAAATTTGTTTTTATTTTGCTTGGAAAACAGCCAACCACAGCAAAAAGCAGATAATATTCAGACAAAAGAATGACATGGTGGTATATACAGCATTTCAGAGAGCCCAACTGTGTGTAAAGCAGTAACATGCATTCGAAGTTGGCCTGAAATGTTGACCAACACCCGTGGTCACACTTCCATCATTCAAAGGGGACCTGTTGCACTTAATGGAGAAGCGTTAACCTAAGTGGAACAAGGTCCCAGGCTCAATTGCCCATTCAGGGAGGAAAATGACTTACTCCATGAGCCCACAGTGAATTCTGATTTAGTCGGTTAAGTTAAATTGCTTCCGCTTCTCCCTCTTTTCACTCAGGGGTCACCACAGGAGATCTGAGATGGATCTGCATGTTGATTTGGCACAAATTTTACACTGGATGCCCTTCCAAACACAAATCCACATTTACATGGAGAATGGACATGGGTGGTTTTGAACCAGGAACCTTCTGATCTAGAAACAAGCACATGAATCTACTTAGTCGGTACACAAAGTGATTACCATGTCAGAGTGGTAGCAATTGCCGAGTCAATGAAAGACTACGTACACAGAGGTCAAGTTTTTAAAATACTCCAGTCATGTAAGTATACAGGTTTATTTGTCTAGTGATAAGGATTCAAACAATGAATAGTTTAAACAAATATGATCTAAAGATATGGAGTTATGGGGTAAAAACACCAAAATTGGTGACACATACCAATTTTAGTTTATACAGGGGTAAAAAAAAGTCTAGATGCACCAATTTTGGTAAAAGGGGATATAGATTATTGGTTGAGTTAAAAGAGTTAAAGCAGGAATAGTTTTGACTGTTCTGAATACTTGGTCTCCAAAGTAATTCAAAAACAAGGTCAACATCCATTGAATTCTGTGACTTATGATATACGTTACCACGCAACATAACTACACATAACAGATGGTGAAAACTACTCCTTTTTTAACTCCATAGCTCCATAACATTTGTTGATAGATTGCCCAAACTGTTTTTTTTTTTTTGGAATCTTTATGATCAGACAAATAACATAATATACTTTTAAATGACTGGAGCATTTTAGGTTTTGACCATTGACCCCTACTTGGATATAACTGCCATTTTGGGAAGGTTATCATACATTTTTTTTGTGTCGGGCACGGTATACTGAGACTGGATTGTAAGTTCTGTTTTGTTACCCCTAGATGGTACCAAAAATTTGCCTGGCTCAAGGATTAATAAAATGTGTGCCTGAGCAAGGCCCATAATCATGAAGTTGCTTCCAGAGTGCAGTGGAGCGCCATGCATGGAAGGACCTGTCAAGTGTGAATGGATGAATATTAGTTCTTATTTTAAAGTGCTTTGAGAATCTGCATTAGATGGAAAAATAAATGCAGTCTATTTAATATTTGCTGTAACCATGAAACATGCATCTAAAGTGGGACTGAAATGTTGAATACAGCTCTTGGTCAAACATCCAGAATTTAAAGCAAGTATATTAGCTGTAATTTCGCTCCATACCAGACCTTTCTGAAAGTATTAGAACACGAAGGCGAATTCATTTACTCTTGCAAAAGACATCTGTGTTTGAGAAAACAAGGATACTGAATCACAGGAATTGCACAAACACTGGACATAGTCAATGCAAGAATTTGAAATGCCCTGAAATGAAAGAAACCACTGGTGTACAGAATGACCCTACATTACTCCAAACATGAGTGGCTAAACATGTTAACAATTTTGAAGCATTGCACTTTGTCTAGTCAAGGATTTGTACCTGTGCAGGCAAAGTAGCACATGAGTAATACATGGAGGGCCCAACAGGTACAGGACCACCATCAGTGGACATGTGGAAGGCGCTGCCAAGGGCCTGCTGGGCGAAGGAGTCTCTCTGGGACTGTGAGGGAGAGTCTGTCCCTACTAACTGGGCAGCTGCACGGCTGGATGTCACCTAATTAACACAGAGTGGAAAAGAATGACATTATGAAGGTCAGCTAGATGCAAGAAGGAGAAAGGACTGAAAGAACAGAGGAAAAGACTGGAGGGACAGAGTGAAGGCTGGGAGTACATGGTGGAAGAGAGGAGGGCTATAGATGGATGAAGGCAAAGTTTAAAAAAAAGGTGTGACAGAAGAGAAGTGTTCTGATTAATTCATGTGAGTGTATGTGTGTGTGTACCTGATTGTAGCTGTGAACTGCCCCTCCAACTTGCCCGCTACGACCTGTGACAGATTCGCCAAGCACCAGGCCTTGGTTACTATGGTAACCAGCAGCTGCATAAGCATCTTGGTTGTTGAGCTGCAAAGCACTTTGGGACAGAAGGCCTTGTCCTGATGGGAATGAGAAACAGGAGAGAGGGCACAAGAAAAAAGGTCAGAAATTCAAACGGCAATGGGTAATGGGCTGTTTTTGTGAGGTTTGTCCCCCCACAGAAATTTAATGAATTATGAGAGTGGAACATTTATCCACATTGCCAAAAGCCTTTGTCCAGGGACTTCATGAATCTATAAGCTCTTCCCAGGCATGTCTTGACCTCAAAGTCTGAGGACCCAAAGACATGAAAGTCACTGCATAGATAAGCGAATGTCTCGACTCACCGATTTCTGGAAGTCATTGCCAGGCTGGATCTTATTCTTGATCCAGGACAGTCATAAACCCAGACACTCGTGAAATCAAAATCAGTAAACCTTTCCTCACCAACAAATAAGGATGGGAATTCATGAGATTTTATTGATATTGATGCCATTATGGACTCTGATTATTAGTCTGAGTTTTTTATTGATCAATTTATGGATTCCTGATCAGTTTTTTGTTTTAGATATATACAGGTTTTCAGTGTCAATGCAGCTGTTTTCCTTGTTGCTCGATGCAGAGTTTGGCACCATGTTGTCACATCTGATGTGAGTTTTTTGCAATACCAAAGTGTCACAAAAACAAGGCAGCTTTGATATAAAGAATCAAGGATTGATTTGTAACCAGTTCTCAACTGGAATTGGTTCTCGTTTCCTATCCTTATCAACAAAGGCACCTAAGCCACTGATTGCCACAACCCTACCCAACACCCACTTCATGTAAGCATTGAAGAGTGTAGGAGCCAGAACATATCTTCGATGAACACCAGAATTCACCATGATGTAGATTTTAGTCATGTGGCACGTTTCTCTGGGTGTGATCTAGCAGGTGCCACAGTGTTGAGGACAGCACCAATTGGAAAACGGCTAAGGGGACAGCCATGTCTACCTGGCCGTGGTAGATAGATGGTTACTTTCTAGAAGTGGGGATGAACTAGCTGTCTGACTGGGTGGTTGCTGTCCAGGATGTGGCGCGGTTCTGTGGTTTGGTGAATGCCGTTTTGAAAATGGTCTCCTGCCAGACCCGATGTGAGAATGAAACAGCCAGGAGGACTTTCAGTTTAATTTAAAAGTGGGGAAGTTTTTCAAGTCAAGAGTTATTACAAACAAAATAGCCACAATAAGACTTGGTTTGGGTAACATTTGACAAAATGCTTTTATGTGTCTGTTTTATCACTCTTGTGCAACAATTATTCTGTGCTGAGATTTATTGTCTTCATAAACTTGATGCCTTTTCTAACCCAGTTTACAGCCAACATGTTCGACAACATATTTACTGCTTTATTAGCAAAAAAAAAAAGAAAAAGGCAATCCAGAAAATATACCCACTCTGTTTGGAACAGACCTTGCACTAAACTGAAAGAACCATCTAAAATAGAAATGCCATATCTTGTCCATTTTTAAAAACACCCATTTGCTTTTTGCCCACTACGCCTCAACTCTTCCTGCTCTTGCTCTCTGACCCTTACATCTCTCTCTCTCTTTTCCTGACCTCCTTTTTAAAAGACACTGCGCCGCTGTCATTTGTTCACACTCTGTCTGCCTTGACCCGTTTATTTTTTGTCTTTCCCCTTTCCATGCCATATTTCTCTGTATAATTTAACAGTCGAGAGCTCGAGTGATGTGAGAGTGCTGAGCGAGGTCACTAACAAAAAACTTCAGATGCACACATTCACTCGGGGACACACTGGTGTGTGACATCTGTGTGTCAGTATACAAAGAATAATCACCACAAGTTTCTTTGCAAATTGGATTAATTTTACTGTGACTAGTGTCATTATGTTTGCAGTTACTAATACTTTGCTTCTGGCAGCTGCAGCCAAACCCCTGTGTGAAAATCCCTGACACACCACCGTGTCTCGCCTTCCAGCAGAACTGTTTGCTGCTGTATCATTTTCAAGTCAGTCATCCTTTAGAAGATCGCTGCTTCCTCTGTTTGCTTTGCCATGATCTTAAATGTGCCAGGAGTCTGTTTTGTAGACTAGGTGTAACATTTCGTTTTATATTTGGTTGGCACACCCTGATTCTGTTTTAAAACATAGTAAACGACTATTGTTATATTCTGGAGGGGTGGAATTCAATCAGACTGAATTAAGGATCAGGTTTTCACTAGTGTTTTATGATCTACTTTTTTTTTTTTTTTTTAAATGGCAAATTGTATTCATGGCTTTAAAATTGGGTGGCAAGATTTCCTATCTATCTAGTGGATTAGCATATCATATGATCATGCAGGTGTCCAAACTGTTACCAAGTCTTTGAGTCAGTGCAGTATTATGTTTTTTACTACTTGCACTTGTGTAACCTGCAAATTTGCCCAGTTTTTTTCTTTTTTTTTATGTTATGTTTATATATAAACAGGCCCTGGAAATAATGGATAAGAAACCTGTAAGATGGCACCACTGCTTAATTAAAAATAAATATAGTCTACTGAATTTTGACAGTTTTGTGGAGTTCTCATTCTTAACTTATTTTTAAGTGTGTGAACAACATTGAAAGGGTTTATATACAGAAATATTCTGTCAGCTGGTAAATAAACAAACCAGTGAAACAAGAATGAGGGGTGTAACAAGCAGTAACTGTAGAACAGCCAAAAGCAGAACAGCATTTGGACAGTTGTCCTTCTCAGTAAACTCTGGTATGCATCATCACCTGAAATCAATACATTGACAGAGCTCAAGGTTTTTAAAACACACACACACGCAAAACAATAGCTGAAACAAATCTCTGAACATTGACTTTTAAATATTTTATTGTACTATTTTAACTTCCTTTTCTTATCCGCTTTGTGTTATTGCTTTGGTCTTAATATGTTTTATATTCTTTACTGTTTTAACGTAGTTCTTAACCTTTTTGTTTAAATAGTAAAAGCCTAACCAGGGACAGGGGTTGCAAATTAGCCGTGGTTAGAAACCTGCATGCGTGACATCTGTTTTTATATTTCATAAGAAATAATGTTTAATGCATTTGTCCCTGTTCAAATAAGAAAAAGAAGAAAGAATGAACATCTATCGTTTCATATTATTCTGCATTTATTCTATGCTCTAATATTTCATATTATGCTCCATGCTTTCGTATTGCCCGGTCGTGGTGTTCTGTTTTGAAAATCACGTTCTCATGTTGTGATGCGATATTCCAGCAGCCGAATCTGCTCCGTATGGATCAAATTTCAGAGCTCCTCTTACTTTGAAGGAGTTTTAGAAGCAAAGTCCTTTCAACAACATACTGATTTAAAAAAAAAAAAAAAATCCTTTCCACCCAGGTTGCAATCGCAGCTGCTGGGAAACGTCGAGAAACTGACTGTTTATTTCACTGAAAACATTTGTTGTGTAGTTGAGCACCTTGAATAGTACCATGCTGACATTGCTCTGTGTGTGTGTGTGTGTGTGTGTGTGTATAAAAAATGGGTGAATTTAAGGCATAATTGAAAAAGACTTTGAGGGTCTAGAAATCCTATTTAATTATGCACCGGTGTCATCATGTGAACATTAAATGTCTAAAATTGCAGATTTTTTTAATTGTTAAGAATGTCAGAATGTCCCACTATTCACTTCTATATGGCACATGCATGTGTGCTCTTTGACATTTACAAAGGTGACAGCTGTGTCATTTGTGCCAGAGTGGAGCAGTGGAGTCCATGTTTGAACTCAAAATAATTCAAGTCGAGCCCTCATCACCTGAGTCCAAGTCCGAATCCAAGTGCTCAAGGTTGAGTGTAAGTTAAGTGACTTGGACTCTGAACCAAACACTGGGGACTCAAGGCTCTACTCAGGGTTGAAGTTTATTGACTCAACTACAACGCACCTAGCTAGCTAGATAATGTAATGTGTAATATAAATCACAGTATCACAGACTGGTATTACTTAAGTTCAGTTATGCTACTTTAACACTTACAAAGAACACTTAGCGATTGCACAAGATACTTGGTATAGTTGTAACATGGCTTCATGAAGGCATAATTAATGCCACTGGTCTTTATGTTTTCATTTTCAAAGCATTCTGTGTGTTTGTCCTTGCCTTCTGAATTCTCATCAATGCATAACATACGGTGTGTGAAGTTGAATGAAAAACAGGTGTTGACTGAGTTCAATGTGACAGAGGGAAAGATGGAAGACGAGTGCAGGGTTTGAAGAGAAGAGTGGAAGAGATGTGCATGTGAATGAGTGGATTCAACACTCAAGCCAAATGAATGCTCCTGATTGTGAACTGTAAGTTGAAAAGGTTTTGTTGTGAAACTGAGAAGAGTGATGTGGAAACTGTTTTGCTGAGGAGGACGGAAGAAGCAATGTCACTTACAGCCAAGCACAGGTGAGTAACTATGGTAAGAGGTTAGATGTTCTTGACTGGTCATGTTGCAATCCAGTTAAATAAGCCATATCAAATGGAGTAGTTTTCCTGCCATGGGTGTAGGTCAGATGAAGTATTACAGTGACATTAGTGAAACAGAATGTGATGCATCCATGTTGTCATTATGCAGACTGCAGGAACATGTGCATCATAGTGCAATGTGATCCATTTGGCCTTCACTGAACTATGACAAAGCACTTATTGAAGGTTTTGTTGACTTTAAACCTTGTCTGCATGTTGATTTCTCCTTGCTAGCTCATTAAAGTTTTAACTGAACTCCAGTGATTGAATTGAGAAAGACAGGGGGCATGAGCTGACTGTCGAGAAAGCCAAAAATTACCCATCCTTCCTATTAAAGTGCTGTTGAATTTTTGATGCATCCTTGAATAATTGGATTTTAGGGATGGCAGCAATGATGTGCCTCATCAACAGCTTTAATTGCTGAAATAAAACTAATTTTCTTTCCTAAATGTGAACTGGAGCAATGAAATGTTGTCCCTACTCATAAAAGAAACAGTGCTTCACTCATGTGGCACTTTTACAACTGCTACATCTGTGATCTTTTCTGGCTCACATACTGCCTAATGTTAGCTCAAAATAGACATAAGCTCCTTTTAGATTTGTATTTGCATCAAATTTGGTCAATTTGCCCTAAATTCAACTCCACAGTGTCATTTTACATGGCGCATTTCTCTCAAATGTCTCTTAATTCACATCTCACATGAAAGACATGAGATGCATGAGATCAGTGGTCGGCAACCTTTTTGAAGCCTAGATCACTTTATTTTTCTTGTCATCCTCAAAGGAAAGCTTTGCCGCATGGATTGTGGACATCTGTTGTGATGTTATCCTGTTTTTGAGGTAGATAAGAAGGATACAGCCAAAAGTGGAACTAAATTTATCATCTGCCACAGATATTTCCCACACCCACCTCAAACTTTAGACACAAATTCACAGTAACGACTGAAAATACATGGACTGACAAGCATTGATGAAACAAAAATACAAATTCTGATTTATTTGCACTTAAAAACACTCAAATTTCATGGATGTGACTTGCATGTAAAGTATGTTACACAGAAAATGTTTTAGACACCCTATACGTGTGGGTAAAATGAAATTTAAAATGTGCACATTCCAACAAAAATCTATTTTTTTATTTGCTTAAATTAATTACTGAGTTGCAAACCTCAACTTCAAACGGAATGGAAACATAGATGTATAGGTTTCTTTATATACAGAAAATGGATGTGTCAACCATTTTAAGGTAGTTTACCTTGGAAAGGAAAGTTCAACTGGTGCCTTGAACATGCATGTTATGAGGGGCCACTGAGAAGTTTTGAGCCTGACCCAGAAAAAGTATAGCGTGGTTCTCTATCTTTTGCATTCTGAGAAATCAACATTTTTCAACATTGCACCAGGCAAGTCAAAATTTTTTTACACATTCTCGAGAAATGCTGGCTCAAAACTTTTCAATCGCCCCTTGTAACTCAACCAGAAGTATACCTTTGTTTCAACTCCAAAGAAATGAACTAAAAGTTGAAATGGTCTTCTTCGTTTACCACGTTGTCTATGGTTTTAGATGGAATTCCAGTGTACTCATACTTGACTTATCTGCAGTGACAGTGTGATTATGTCTATGATTCAATAAGTTCAATAAAGAAGACAGTTTCTCAAACTCTTAAGCCAAGTCAACCATGTTTTTCCCCCTCAAACTACCATCTTCACAATCCCACACATTTTTTCTTTATTTCTTCAACTGATTACTTACAAACTCAAGTACAGTCAACAAGTACAAATATCAAATCATAAACACAATGCAATACTCCCAAGTTGAAATTTCTAAAACTTGTACAGTTGAGCTGAAAGTCCAAAACTTGTCAGAGTTGCTTGAGTCAAAGAGATTAAGTGAGTAGACATATACTAAATGGGACTGTAATGTTTTACAGTATTTGTTTGTCGGGGATGATGATCGAGTGAGTGAGATGCACAAACAGACTGGGGAGCAGACTGTTGGCTGATCAGTTACTCCATCACATTGAAGGATGCACAACTGGAAGCAGCATCACAGCAAAAACTGGAGCATTAAAATCACACTCAAAATGTTCAGAGGGAATTTCACTTCTTAACATGTTATTTTAGTGCTCTGAGTCTTAAGCATTGCAAGCCGTTGGACTTGAGTCTCAGAGTTGATCATATTAGTGTTGACTGGACTCTCGACAAGTGCAGTTTAATTCTGATGGTGTACTCTTAATCCTGCCCATGAGTTGAATGAGAAATATGAAGAAAACAAAAATTCTTGTGCCACATGTTGTAAACTCACAACATGATAACTTTTATTAAACACAGGAATTATAGTGACCTATGAAATAAAATTAAAGAAATGAGATATACATCTACATGGTGAGAATAACCGCACACAGTCACCGGTGACGGCTTTTTTTTTTAAAACCTTCTGCGCACTCAGGCGATATGTTCACCTGCTGCGCTGGTAACTTTTATTAAACACAGGAAATATAGTGACCTATAAAATAAAATTAAACAGATAACAATATACATCTACATGTTTAGAATAACCACACACAGTCACAGGGTCAGCGCTGGTGGGGAGTTGATTCATGGCGTTCACATGGACTGATAAATTTACTGCCCTGATTACAGGTGCTGGTCATAAAATTAG